>SJYC01112882.1:0-53544 GCA_006408675.1 Madoqua kirkii
TTTCACCTGCACCTACTCTCCTGACACAGGAAGCAGTGTCTACTACCTGGTTTCAGATTACTTCAGCAGTACCATCCCAGGAATGGAAAGGAGCACAGACCTCCAGTGAAGAGATAGGTCTTTCCTATCTTCTGGTTAACGCTGGTATATCTTTCTTAATGCAGACTCACTGAAGATGTAAGCACGGGGTCTGACTCCATTGATATTGGAGCCTTGTATAGTTCCCAAATACCTGGGTTAAGTATACCTCTTGGGCCTTCAGAGATTCTGCCTTCTGGGAACTCCTCCATAGCTGTTCCCTTTGAGTGTTGAGGTCATTCTGAGACAAGAAAGTCTGGAGATGGTAGAAGAAATTATTTGCTTTCTCTGTTGAAGAAAAGACCTCTGGGAATCTAGTCCCACGTTGGCATGAGCTCTGTTGGTAGTTAATCTGTCCCCTGCATATGGGTCTTACATACATCCTTACCTGTTTATATGTATTTGCATGTTCACATTTGACATATTCCATTGATCCTATAAACTCACTCAGAAGTTCTCCTGGGAATCCTACACATTTTAATAGATAAAGACATCCAAAATTGTGCTTCTAAATGGATAGATGTTAGCTTATGATGATGTTTATCACTTTATTTATAAATTTGCAAGACAAATTTGAAGAACATATTACTGAGAAAAACCATGTGTTTCTCAGAGGGTTAATATGACAGCAACATTTCCTTCTCAGTCCTGTAATAATCTAAATAGGAAGGAATTTGAAAAAGAATAGAGTCATGTATATGTATAACTGAATCACTTTGCTGTACACATGAAACTAACAGAACATTGCCAATCAACTATGCTCCAATATAAAATTTAAAAAATCTGTTGCTCTGTGTGAATTGACTTCATTATTTTTCACTGTGGTTCAATTTCCATTGTACTCATTACCTATTTGATGTAAATAAACAACACTCACATGACATGCAATTAATTTACCAAATATCCTGCTAATATCTACATCCTGTACATCACTCTTTATGGACCTAGAAAGAATGTGTAGGTAGGAATGTTTTTTCATGTATGATGTATAGACATATTTATTTTTAAATTTTTGTTCTTTCCAAGTATAGTTGATTTATAATTCTATGTAAGTTTTAGTTATACAGCTAAAGATTCACAAATTTTAGAAGTTATAGTCCACTTATAATAAAATATTGGGTATATTACCTGTGCTGTAAAATATGTCCTTATAGCTTATTTATTTTGTACATAGAAGCTTGTATCTCTTAATTCTCTTCCATATTTCCCCTCCTCCTCCTTTCCCTCTCCTCACTGGTAACCACTAGTTTGTTCTCTTTGTTGGTTGGTCTGTTTACTTTTTGTTATAATCACCAGCTCCTTTTATTTTTTAGTTTTCATATATAAATGATATTATACAGTGTTTTTATTCTTTCTCTGACTTATTTCACCAAGCATAATACCCTCTAAGTTCATGTATGTTGTTGCAAATGATAAAATTTTATTCTTTTTAAGTCTGCCTAGTCAAGGCTATGGTTTTTTCTGTGGTCAGGTATGGATGTGAGAGTTGGACTGTGAAGAGGGCTGAGCACCAAAGAATTGATGCTTTTGAACTGTGGTGTTGGAGAAGACTCTTGAGAGTCCCTTGGACTGCAAGGAGATCCAACCAGTCCATTCTAAAAAGCAGAGACATTATTTTGCCAAGGTCCATCTAGTCAAGGTTATGGTTTTTCCAGTGGTCATGTATGGATGTGAGAGTTGGACTGTGAAGAAGGCTGAGCACCAAAGAATTGATGCTTTTGAACTGTGGTGTTGGAGAAGACTCTTGAGAGTCCCTTGGACTGCAAGGAGATCCAACCAGTCCATTCTGAAGATCAACCCTGGGATTTCTTTGGAAGGAATGCTGCTAAAGCTGAAACGCCAGTACTTTGGCCACCTCTTGGGAAGAGTTGACTCATTGGAAAAGACTCTGATGCTGGGAGGGATTGGGGGCAGGAGGAGAAGGGGACAACAGAGGATGAGATGGCTGGATGGCATCATGGACTCGATAGACGTGAGTCTGAGTGAATTCCGGGAGTTGGTGATGGACAGGGAGGCCTGGCGTGCTGCGATTCATGGAGTCGCAAAGAGTTGGACATGACTGAGTGACTGAACTGACTGACTGACCAGCAAATAGTTAAATACGACCTCAGGGGCCAGAAACAGAGGCGTGACTTCACAGCAAGCATCACTGAAAATAGTTCACAAATGTGCCAACATGGGAAGACAGTTATAACGTGGAAAAGGTTAGAAAACTGTATGGCATGAACAAATTCTATTTAAAAGATCACAACTACATCTGCAGATTTGGAAGAATGCACACCAAATGCTTAACTTGGACCATCTCTGGGTGTATGGAATTTAGGGTGTTCTGGTTTTTTTGCTTATGTGTAATTTCTGAATCTTCTATTAAAATATCTATTGCTTAAGCATTTAAAAAAGAAATCTTATTAAAAGCTAAAAGGGAGTTCTCTGGTTGCCTACTGGTTAGAGTTCTGGGCTTTTGCTGCTATATCTCAGATGCAGTCAAAAACAAAAATGATGAAGATTGTTGTTATTGTTCAGTCGCTAAATTATGTCCAATTCTGGGTGAAGATGAAAGAAGATAGAGTGATGTTTTAGAAACAAATCCAACTCTGACACTCTCTCATAATAAATTATAAATTGGGGCTTTCAGAAGACCTAAATGTTTGAACTTTGTAATATATCTACTTCAAAGATGCAGCCTGCAGTGTGGTCACAACTTTAGGTTTTCCACACTTAGGTCCTAGTGTATAGCACAGGGAACTTTATCCAATCTCCTGGGATAAAACATAATGGAATATATACATGAGTAAATCTGAAGCACTTTGCTGTATAGCAGAGATTGGCACAGCATTATGAATCAACTATATGCTAAAAAATGGGGAGAAAAAGACTTCAGGTTTCCATCTTGGGATGGCTGTGTTACAGTGTGGCTCTGCCACTTCAGGCTGGCTAATCTCTGTCTCTGTAACAGGGATGGTAGTAATAGTACCAACCTCACAGCTTTGTTGAGGATTAAATACTACACAGAAAACTCCTGGCATGGTGCCTAGTAGTCCAAGTGGTCAATAAGCGTTAGGAGCCAGCAAGTGCCTTCTGTTCAGGCTAACAGCAGGAGCCCCTGCCTAAGACTAAAGGACTCCACCAGGCACTCTGACAGCTGTGCATCTCACCTAGTATTTTGCAGAGAAAGGTGTGTGAGTGCTCAGTTGTGCCTGACTCTTTACGACCCCATGAACTGTACCCTGCCAGGCTCCTTTGTCCATGGGATTCTCCAGGCAAAAGTACTGGAGTGGGTTGTCATACCCTCCTCCAGCGGATCTTCCCCAACTAGGGATCCAACCCATGTCTCCTGCATTAGCAGGCAGATCCTTTACCACTGAGCTACCTGGAAAACCCAGAGAAGGGAGCAGGGGAAAGTAAAAGCAGCACTCCCAGGCCATTTTACTTCCCTGAAGCTTCCTTATCACTGGGTGTGAGGTACAGGTGCTGATCAACTCTGTTAATAAAGCACAGCGCTCAGGAAACCAAAGGCCAAAGACCAAGGTCTGAAGCTCCTTAGTGAGGATATGTCCCTCATAATCACTACTGGAGGGAAAAAGTACACTTTTAGACCACACAAAAGATAGCTTATTTACTTAGGAAACAACAGTTTCAAAATTATCTCCCAAACTCAGACTCTATGGGCCAGAACACACACCCTAACTAAATGAGTGAGGTCTTCATTAATTGCTCACTTATTAAATAAAACTTTAAGTTAACTGACTATGTGGAGTAGTGTTTCTCCATACTTCTGTGATAAGAATCACTTGGAGTGCCAGAGATTGAGTCCATTAAATAAAACATTGCGCCTGGGATGGTCCAGTAATTGGAAATTTTTATTTTTATAAATTATACCTCCAGATGGTTTTCATGATCATAAAGGAACTTTAGGAAACACTGATGAAACGTGTTTTTCCACTTCCTTTGCAGATTTTAAGTCTTGAACACATGGTCCTTGAGCGACCCACTGAAAAGTCTAATCCAGTCCAGTTTTAGAAAAAGAAAGTAAGTCTTTTGAACATTTGACTTCCTGTTTCTAGGAGACAGTTTTTCTTTTCCATTTCTGGCCCAGCTCTTCTAGGTCAGGTTTTCTCCGAGGGTCCATCTTCCTCCGGTTGAGGCATAGCAACCCAATCATTTTTAAAAATTGGTTTCTTCTTAAAGGATTGTCACGTTTAATTAAATAACCGTTGCTTGGTTTTGTCTCTCGTTTCCTTTCCCCCTGAAACGTATGTTAAGAAGTTAGGGTGCTTTGTATAATATACACTCAATATTCTGACCTCTCCACCTTGAACTTCATAGTGAGGACGCCATGTATGCCAGCCTGGATCTCATCATTTTCTTTAACGGGTCCCACTCCCTTTGGCGTCCCGGTCAAGATAATATCTCCTTCTTCCAAGGTCATGATCTTAGAAACGTAGCTGATGATGTAGGGAATGGAAAAAATCATGGAGGATGTCTCACCCTCCTGCCTGAGTTCGCCGTTGACCTTGAGCCAGAGCTTCAGGTTGTGAGGGTCATGGATCTTCTCTTTGGGCACGAAGGCACTGACCGGGCAGGAGGCCGTGAAACTCTTGGCCAAAGTCCATGGCAGCCCCTTCTTCTTGCACTCGTCTTGCACGTCCCTGGCGGTCATGTCCAGGCACAGGGCATAGCCGGCCACGTAGTCCATGGCCGCGGCCTCCGGGACGGCGCAGCAGCGCTTGCCCATCACCACGGCGAGCTCGAGCTCGTGGTGCAGGTTGCCGGTGTAGGCGGGCATGAGCACCGGCGAGCCCTCGGGGGCGTAGGCGGTGGACGGCTTCAGGAAGAGCACCGGCTCGCTGGGCGCGGCGCTCTGCATCTCCCGGACGTGGTCCGCGTAGTTTCGGCCCACGCACACGATGTTCTTCCCCCACTCCCAGAAGCGGGACAGCGGCCTGCTGGCGGCCATGGTCCTGCCTGCTGCCTGGAGTCACGTGGACCCTGCCCGGCAGGCCACGGACGCCGACGGCTAGCAGGAGAGGACCAATTACCTCGGGGCGCCGGGCCGCGGACTCCGCCGGGTGCCGGAAGTCGCGCGCTCGTCCTGTAGGCAGCGGCTGTCCAGTGGCTGCCCCGGGGCGGCCGGGCCCAGTCCCCGAAGAGAGGCGGCGGCTGGAGCAGGTGCCTCCCGGATCGCCCTCAGCTCCTCAGCGGGGCAGGGTCAGGTGTGCATACGGGCGCTGATTGGTCGGGGGACCGGGCGAACGGCGGGCACGGGCTGGGACGCGTACGCTGATTGGCTGGGGGCGGGGCGGCGGGCGCTGATTGGCCGCGGTGTGTAGACGCCGGCGGGTGCAGCCCGCCTCTCGCGCCGCAGCCGCCGCCGCCCCCTGCCCGCCGCTCCGGTCATGGTGCTGGGCCGCGGGCTGCTCGGCTGCTTGAGCGTCGCTGAGCTGGGAGCCGCCTGCGCTCGTCTCGGCCTGGGTAGGTGGGTCTGGGCGGGGCTGACGCGGGGCCGGGCGCCCAGGGGCTGGCCTGTCAGAGGCCGGGGACAGGGCAACCGGCCCACGGAGGCGAGGCGAGCCGCCCGACCGGCGTCGTAGTCGGGCTAACGGTGGTTGGGCCGGTCGCGCTCCCTGAGGTGGTCCAGCGCGGGGACCGCCGTGGCTGACGATGTTTTTTATTGACACAGGATTGTAAGCCCTCGCTGACGCCGGCGGGCAGGCCGATTGGGGTCTAGCAAAGGCCGCCCAGCAGTTGAGTCAGACTTTGAGAGGGCTGAAGACAGAGTGGGGTAACTTGTCAGCCAGCGGGTGTTGACGGATTTGTGCTAGGTAAGGGAATGTGTGTTGCGGGGGCGCTCGGGGGGCCCGTCTCGGGACCCCTGCTTTCCCGGGCTCTGCCTGGCAGCCAGCGAGCGCCCCCGTCCTCCTGGACTGCGGTTGTTAAGGGCTCCCCGACACGCATCTGCCCCCGCTAGTGCATGCAAGCCTTGCACTTCTGAAGCCCTGGGGCGATGCACCAGTGCCTGAATCCGCACAGCCTGCGTGCTGTGTGTGCTCCACGAAGTGGATCCCAGCTTTTCACGTGAACTGTGGCCGGCGAGTTGCTGGACCCTGCCCTCCCTAGTTCTCCTATCCTGGCCTCTAAAACGGGAGGCGTTGGACAGCCTGACCTCCTAGGCCCTGATCAGACAGCTGTCAGATTCGATTTTCACCCTATTACCTCTTTCTTGCTTAAAATATTTTGACCTTGATTTTGAAATGACGGTTTATTTCCTGATACCTTATCAGGCTGATGTCGCAATAGGGGTGGTAGGTTAAGCTGAGATTTTGGAGCAGTGAGCTGAGTGACCACGGGCCCCTGGGTGGGGAGAAGGAGCAGGTGGAAGCCGTCCTTGGCCATGTCCAGACCTCACCCAGAGCAGAGGGCAGCTGGAGTGCATGGTGTGTCACCATATCTAAGGAAAGAGCTGGGTTTTTCCACGTAGGGAACCGTTAAAGGGTCAGCTGAGTTTCTGTGTTAGGAGGCAGACAGGTGGTGGAAATGGGACTGGAGGGGATCAGCAGAAGTGTGACTGCTGATTGAGTGTGACCCTCATTCAGAGGGTGCTCAGCCCCCTGCTGTGGTGAGGAAGGACCTTCTTCCCAGGTCCACAGAAGCTGGACGCCATGTGTCTCAAGACTTGGCCCTGACTCTGCTTCATAGTCCTCCTGGGGCTCAGATTCTGAATACTGGGGCTAAGAGCAGGTGGCATAGCCCAGAAACCCAATTGTATAAAAATAGGTTTCCTTGCCAAGCCTGAGGAGAAGGGGCTGGATAAAGCCCAGTTGGTTGTCACACTTCTGTGTCCCTTAACGCTGCAGTTCAGGCAGTTCCTGGGCATGGCAGATGACTGCGAACTCTGCATCAGAGGTGTTCTGTCAGCCAGCCAGTCAGTCTGTCTGTTAGTCAGTCTGTCACTCAGCCATTCTGTCAGCCAGTCAGTGTGTCGATGCCGCCCACTTTCTGGATCCCTTTCTTGGAGAGGCCCCATCCTAGCACCTACCAGACTAAATAGGGGTTTCGCTGTGGAAAGTATTTTGGCCCCTGTCACTGGGGCGCAGAATGCCTTTGCCCTGTGGTCACTCCCAGCCCACCTGGCTGCCTCCTTTGCCTCAGTTGGACAGTGGTTCTGTGTCCTGCACACTTGCATCTCAGACAGATGTGGCCAGCTCTCCCATATCTCAGGCTGTGCAGGAGGGGTTTTATGCATCATCCAGATTTCAAGTCCCTGCCATTCGAGAATCTGCTTTTCTTCTCTGGCGCGTGACCTGAGAAGGGCTTTGAGTCATTGCAGGGAACTCAGGCTTCCTTAGCTCGCAGAGATGGAGAAGAGCCCGCCTGGCGCTTTCACTCTGGGTTTCCCTCTTTGTGGTCTTTCTCCGAATCAGGTGTGAATAACCCCAGAGCTGACTGTAGGCTCCTCTCGCAGAGGTTTGAATTGCAGTCACACCGGCTGTCGTGTCCTTTTAGAGCCCTCGAGAAAGAAAAGAGGGACCCTAAGTGTGAAAGAGCCAGTTTCCATGAATATGAGCAGGAGCTGTGTTCTGTATTCTCCTCATGGATGTGGTTAATGAGGGTATCCTCCTCTTTTCTAAGAAAACTTAGAAAACCTCTCATGCTGAGGCTCCACACATTGTGTCTCTAGGATCTTGCTTCTGCGGACATCTGTCCTGCGGGGCTGAGGGGCCGAGTGCTGACTTTGAAGTCTCGGCCCAGCGTGGCCTCATGTGGACGCTGACTGGAACTGCACTTTGTCTTCAGGTCCTGCCCTGCTGGGAAGCCTTTATCACTTGGGTTTAAGGAAGAGCTTGACCGTGGATCAGGGCACCATGAAGGTGGAGTTACTGCCCGCTCTGACCGATAATTACATGTACCTGCTCATTGATGAGGACACCAAAGAGGCGGCCATTGTGGATCCGGTGCAGCCCCAGAAGGTGGGAGGCCAGGCCCAGGACCCCTTTTCCATCTCCTGATGAGTTTGATAACCCAGGGCCCTTGCAACCCAGACAAAGCTAAACAGAAATGAACCCATTTGGTTTTTATAAAAGGAAGTAGTGTCCTGCCACTCAGTTATCAGGGCAGAGGAGCAGTGAGCGGCTGGAGGCCACCAAAGGCTTGGTGTGGAGAGGAAGGGCTCCTGTGTGCAGAGAACCTGGGCAGGAGAGGCAGGGGCCCTTCCAGCACCGCTGCCTCCTCCAGGCTCTGTGACCCTCGGCACTGCCTTCAGGGGGTGGTCTTGGCTGGAGGGGCTTGGAGAGGTCGTGCGCGACCTGAACTGCCCCGCGGATCACGAGAGAAAAGGCCTCCTCGTTGCCCTGCCCTCCTGGAGTCGGGGCAGGTGGGCCAGCTCCCTGGGCAGTCCCACCTGTAGGCTGATGGATGGGCTGGGGCCGGGGTGTGATGGGCCTGTTTGGTTGCAGGTGGTGGAAGCAGTGAGGAAGCATGGCGTGAAGCTGACCACAGTGCTCACCACCCACCACCACTGGTGAGTGCTCCGGGGCCCAACCTCCTCTGTGCCAGCAGGGCCCCTGGGCCTCGCAGCTGTGCTGCACATGCTCCGAGGAGGAGCGTCCACCGGGCGGGCAGGCCAGGGTGTGCAGGTTCCTGGGGGACCCCCACAGGGGCCCTGGCAGCCCTTCTCCCCTCCATAGCTGTGAGCTGAGGGTCAGCCCCAGTGGGGCTCTGACGGGGCTTCCGGGCACCTGCCTCTGCGCTGCTGCCCCTCGTCCCTCAGGCCTGGTGACTCGGGGCCCCTGAGGGCAGAGGTTCACACCAGGGTCCTGGGCCATGGGTGGGCCTCTAGCAACATCTTTGCAAGCTCTTGAGCTTGTGTGTTGGGAAGCTGGCCTCGATGTTGGAGAATAAACTGGTCTAGATGTTAGTGTTTTTGAAAGTCAAGCTGTCAGTTTTGAAGAGTTTGTGATTTTTTAGATACTTAAAAGCTAAAGGATGGAAAAAGCTCTGATGTTTGGGTCTTAGGCCTAGAGTTGCCTGCCCCGGGCCCTACTGAAACTTTCGAGGCTCTTCAAAGCTAGGAAAAAAATCTTTACTTGGCTCTGAGTATTCTTTTCCAAATAACTGCCCAAGAGCAGCGAGTGTCTTTGAACCTGCTCCTGTGGCGCTTGGCCGAGCTCGGGGCGTGTCCTGGGGTAAAGGGAGGCCTTCCAACATCTGTGGGAGTGTCGTGTGGATGCGGTTGGCCAGAGTCTGTTAAGTGTTGGAAACTTGTTGGTTGATGTAACTGCAGACCTTTGGGGTGGCTGAGCCTCCAGGGCCTCAGGCATTACTTCCTGATTTAAGGGCTCGGGCCTGCAGTGGCTCCTGGGTGCCTTGTGGCTGCTCTCGGGAGGGTGTGGCCTCCGTGGGCTGTGGGGTCTCTGCCTCCTGACTTCTCCCAGTGTGACTTGCACAGTGCTTTCTTGCACTGAGCAACCCCCGCATCACACGTGGCTTTTCCCACATTGGGGTGCCTTACAAACTAAACCAGGACCCAAACAGAGCTGCAGGGTGTGGCCCGTGCCACCCGGCCACTCACAGGCGGCGTTTCCCAGGTCAGCACTGCGTGTGCTTCGCGGTTGGCTCGGCCTGCGTGTATCAGCCCCACAAGGAGGGCCAACCCCGCGGATCACGAGAGAAAAGGCCTCCTCGTTGCCCTGCCCTCCTGGAGTCGGGGCAGGTGGGCCAGCTCCCTGGGCAGTCCCACCTGTAGGCTGATGGATGGGCTGGGGCCGGGGTGTGATGGGCCTGTTTGGTTGCAGGTGGTGGAAGCAGTGAGGAAGCATGGCGTGAAGCTGACCACAGTGCTCACCACCCACCACCACTGGTGAGTGCTCCGGGGCCCAACCTCCTCTGTGCCAGCAGGGCCCCTGGGCCTCGCAGCTGTGCTGCACATGCTCCGAGGAGGAGCGTCCACCGGGCGGGCAGGCCAGGGTGTGCAGGTTCCTGGGGGACCCCCACAGGGGCCCTGGCAGCCCTTCTCCCCTCCATAGCTGTGAGCTGAGGGTCAGCCCCAGTGGGGCTCTGACGGGGCTTCCGGGCACCTGCCTCTGCGCTGCTGCCCCTCGTCCCTCAGGCCTGGTGACTCGGGGCCCCTGAGGGCAGAGGTTCACACCAGGGTCCTGGGCCATGGGTGGGCCTCTAGCAACATCTTTGCAAGCTCTTGAGCTTGTGTGTTGGGAAGCTGGCCTCGATGTTGGAGAATAAACTGGTCTAGATGTTAGTGTTTTTGAAAGTCAAGCTGTCAGTTTTGAAGAGTTTGTGATTTTTTAGATACTTAAAAGCTAAAGGATGGAAAAAGCTCTGATGTTTGGGTCTTAGGCCTAGAGTTGCCTGCCCCGGGCCCTACTGAAACTTTCGAGGCTCTTCAAAGCTAGGAAAAAAATCTTTACTTGGCTCTGAGTATTCTTTTCCAAATAACTGCCCAAGAGCAGCGAGTGTCTTTGAACCTGCTCCTGTGGCGCTTGGCCGAGCTCGGGGCGTGTCCTGGGGTAAAGGGAGGCCTTCCAACATCTGTGGGAGTGTCGTGTGGATGCGGTTGGCCAGAGTCTGTTAAGTGTTGGAAACTTGTTGGTTGATGTAATGCAGACCTTTGGGGTGGCTGAGCCTCCAGGGCCTCAGGCATTACTTCCTGATTTAAGGGCTCGGGCCTGCAGTGGCTCCTGGGTGCCTTGTGGCTGCTCTCGGGAGGGTGTGGCCTCCGTGGGCTGTGGGGTCTCTGCCTCCTGACTTCTCCCAGTGTGACTTGCACAGTGCTTTCTTGCACTGAGCAACCCCCGCATCACACGTGGCTTTTCCCACATTGGGGTGCCTTACAAACTAAACCAGGACCCAAACAGAGCTGCAGGGTGTGGCCCGTGCCACCCGGCCACTCACAGGCGGCGTTTCCCAGGTCAGCACTGCGTGTGCTTCGCGGTTGGCTCGGCCTGCGTGTATCAGCCCCACAAGGAGGGCCAAGGGTGGCCTGCTCTTATCTCGGAGCCCCGCTATTGCCGGGGCTGTGGGTGAGTGTGTAGTGAGGAGCAGGTGTGCCCTGGCGATTAGAAATCCCCCGCCTCAACCTGGAAAGGCTAATCTTCAGGCGCAGGACACCCCGGCTCTGCCCTGTGTTCAATGCCCCAAAGGGCTTGTCCTGGTGTGTTTCTCCCCCAGCGAGGCCACGGCATGGAGCTCTTCTCTTGAACTGGGTGGTATGGGGAGCTCCTGTGTGCGTGTCCAGGGGGTGCCTTGCCACTGGCTGCACCATTGAGCCTCCTGGGGAGGTCGTTCGGAGCTGGCCTATCCCTCGGTGACATTGCTTCTGGCAGCTGGGTGATAGTGGTGGTTTAGATCTGCTCCAAGTGGGCCCATCTGGGCTGTGAATCAGAGTCACCTGACGGCTTTTCAAACTCAGCCTGCAGGGCATGCCCCGGGCCCAGGGCATCAGTGCGTGCAGCTAGGGGTCAGGCCTCACTGTTCCCAGACCCCAGGTGACTCTGGTGCACCTGGAGTCTGGGAGCCGGGGGCACAAGGGTCATTCAGGGCATGCAGTTTGCTTCATCTGCTCCAGAAGCTTCTGCCACAGCACGGCGAGGGCATGGCAGGAGCCTCTCATGGGGACGGGGTTCTGAGAACGTTCTTTTCAGCAGAGCCAAATGATGGACGAGCACAGGAAGATGGCATTTTTACTTCAGAGAAGCATAACTGGGCAAAATAAAAACTCCGTTTGGTTACGTTGTGGAAGTGGGCATACCTCTGGTGTATCAGCAGCAGCCCCAGCTCCCCCTTTCTGACCTCCAGGGACCACGCTGGCGGGAATGAGAAGCTGGTCAAGCTGGAGCCTGGATTGAAGGTGTACGGGGGTGATGACCGGATCGGGGCCCTGACTCACAAGGTCACACGCCTGTCCACACTGCAGGTGAGGAGGGACCGACAGCAGAGCTCAGATGTGGTCCTGCCGGGCTCCAGGCCCTGTGTCCACCGCCTCTGGCAGTCCCCTGGCTTGCCCTAGGGACCCAGAGGGGCACTGAAGGCTCAGCTGTGGAGATAGCCCAGCCTGCACACAGACAGACGTGCTCCAGGGCCTGCCTTGGCTGCACAGTCCCTCTGCCAAGAGTCTGGCGAGGAGGTCAGTGTGCAGATGGTGACTGGCCCATGGACTGTAGCCCACCTTCTGTCCATGGCCTTCTCCAGGCAAGAATACCAGAGTGGGCTGCCATTTCCTCCTCCAAAAGATCTTCCTGACCCAGGGATCGAATCCGGGTCTCCTGCCTCGCAGGCAGATTCCTTACTGACTGAGCCACCAGGGAAGCCCTTGAGACGCCCGGGGACACTGACATACAGACTCTGTGGAATCCTCTTTCACATCAGTGGTGGATTTCTTGGGAGAGGATGACAGTGAGGTTATATGGGAGGGTGGCCTTTGCTCAGGAGAGGTAACGGGGGTGTCTGGGCAGTGCGTCAGGACGTGTGTGGACTGCAGCTGCCACATAGGTGGGCCTGTTAGCATTTGGTGACCCAGGTAGAGGGCACACAGAAACATCATTTCAGTTTCGGGCAGATTAGAAAGTAAAGACTGGAGCTGGGGTGGAGGTGGAGAAGGGAACAATAGGCCAAGCAACCAAGAGAAAACTGTCCTCCCTGCAAGACACCTAGGGCCTGGCTTTGAGGAGACAATAAGATCAGCCCTCTGGTTGAGCACACCAGCAAGCACTGGCTTATGGGGGTCCCTGCACCTCCAGGCCTAGGTCCTGTGGTCACCAGCAAGTCCTGCCCTCGTGCGATGGAGCAGCGTCAAGCCCCATCAGCCTTGATGGCAGCTCGCGCCGGGGGCTGGTGGGGTCCTGGGGAACCTGTGGGCCTGCAGACAGGCCCCCCGCACACAGGGACACAAGCCAGTGTGCTCTGTTTCAGGTGGGGTCTCTCCATGTCAAGTGCCTGTCGACGCCATGTCACACTTCCGGGCACATCTGTTACTTTGTGACCAAGCCCAACAGTCCCGAGCCGCCCGCTGTGTTCACAGGTGAGTGTAGAGTGCTCAGGTGTGAGCTGCGGGGACTGGCGTTTTTTGTAAACCTCTGGGCAGAGCAGAGAGCATGTCCTGCCAGGCAGACTGTGCTGAGCTCTGTGTGGGTCCCAGCATTTGGAGGAGAGCCTGGGCCTTGGTGCAAACACACCCGGGGCCAGGCAGCCCTGGTGGGCCCTGGGCTGAGTGTCCCTTCCCGGCCAGGACACTGCAGGTGAGGAGGGACCGACAGCAGAGCTCAGATGTGGTCCTGCCGGGCTCCAGGCCCTGTGTCCACCGCCTCTGGCAGTCCCCTGGCTTGCCCTAGGGACCCAGAGGGGCACTGAAGGCTCAGCTGTGGAGATAGCCCAGCCTGCACACAGACAGACGTGCTCCAGGGCCTGCCTTGGCTGCACAGTCCCTCTGCCAAGAGTCTGGCGAGGAGGTCAGTGTGCAGATGGTGACTGGCCCATGGACTGTAGCCCACCTTCTGTCCATGGCCTTCTCCAGGCAAGAATACCAGAGTGGGCTGCCATTTCCTCCTCCAAAAGATCTTCCTGACCCAGGGATCGAATCCGGGTCTCCTGCCTCGCAGGCAGATTCCTTACTGACTGAGCCACCAGGGAAGCCCTTGAGACGCCCGGGGACACTGACATACAGACTCTGTGGAATCCTCTTTCACATCAGTGGTGGATTTCTTGGGAGAGGATGACAGTGAGGTTATATGGGAGGGTGGCCTTTGCTCAGAGAGGTAACGGGGGTGTCTGGGCAGTGCGTCAGGACGTGTGTGGACTGCAGCTGCCACATAGGTGGGCCTGTTAGCATTTGGTGACCCAGGTAGAGGGCACACAGAAACATCATTTCAGTTTCGGGCAGATTAGAAAGTAAAGACTGGAGCTGGGGTGGAGGTGGAGAAGGGAACAATAGGCCAAGCAACCAAGAGAAAACTGTCCTCCCTGCAAGACACCTAGGGCCTGGCTTTGAGGAGACAATAAGATCAGCCCTCTGGTTGAGCACACCAGCAAGCACTGGCTTATGGGGGTCCCTGCACCTCCAGGCCTAGGTCCTGTGGTCACCAGCAAGTCCTGCCCTCGTGCGATGGAGCAGCGTCAAGCCCCATCAGCCTTGATGGCAGCTCGCGCCGGGGGCTGGTGGGGTCCTGGGGAACCTGTGGGCCTGCAGACAGGCCCCCCGCACACAGGGACACAAGCCAGTGTGCTCTGTTTCAGGTGGGGTCTCTCCATGTCAAGTGCCTGTCGACGCCATGTCACACTTCCGGGCACATCTGTTACTTTGTGACCAAGCCCAACAGTCCCGAGCCGCCCGCTGTGTTCACAGGTGAGTGTAGAGTGCTCAGGTGTGAGCTGCGGGGACTGGCGTTTTTTGTAAACCTCTGGGCAGAGCAGAGAGCATGTCCTGCCAGGCAGACTGTGCTGAGCTCTGTGTGGGTCCCAGCATTTGGAGGAGAGCCTGGGCCTTGGTGCAAACACACCCGGGGCCAGGCAGCCCTGGTGGGCCCTGGGCTGAGTGTCCCTTCCCGGCCAGGCTTCCATCCCATCTCCAGGGCCCTTGGAAACTGTGGTCCTGTGTGAGGGGCCCCTGGAGGATCCAGGCGGGGCCAGTGAGATTGTGGGCGTCTGGCAGGACGGTGCTGGCTGTCAGAATTTAGGGGTCACAGGACAGCCTGGCTTGGGAGGGGCTGCTCAGCAGGTGGGGAGAAACTTGCATTTGCGGCTGGTCTGAGAGCCAGGGCTGATAGGAATGGGCTGTGAGGGGAGCAGCCGGGCTTGCATCTGAGCAGCTGCATGGGGCCAGTCAGTGTGGCGGGAGGTTAAAGGTGTGGAGAGGGTGGCACCCAGACTCGGGGAGGCCCTGGGCCCTATCGGGTGGGGGTCAGGTCCGGGGCTGTGGCTGGGTCAGCACAGGGGCCAGAGAGGGGCCTGGCCATGGAGCCGAGCAGCAGCCCTAACGGGGCTTGCATGGCCGGCAGCCCCCTAGCTCCACGCTGTCCTGCCTCGCAGGTGACACCTTGTTTGTGGCCGGCTGTGGGAAGTTCTATGAAGGCACAGCGGATGAGATGTACAAAGCCCTGCTCGAGGTCCTGGGCCGGCTGCCTCCAGACACGGTAGGCAGTGTCCTGTCTGCTCGCCAGTGGTAGCAAGACCGTCACCTCCTGCTGGGCCCTTGGGCCAGCTCCCCACCCCTGGGGTCTCTCAAGCCTTCCTGCATTGGGAGGAGCAGGACAGTAGAAGCATTGCTTCTGGAAGCATGTTTTTTCCTTAAATGTACTTTTTATTGTCATTTAACATACACGCCTGCAATGCGGGAAATGTGGGTTCAGTCCTTGGGTTGGAAAATCCCATGGAGATGGAATGGCTTACCCACTCCAGAATTCTTACCTGGAGAATCCTATGGACAGAGGAGCCTGGCGGGCTGCAGTCCATGGGGTCGCAAAGGGTCAGACATGACTGAGTGACTAACACACACAGACACGACACACACACACAGGACGTGTGCTTATCTTGAGGGACGTCTCATGGGTGCTGCCCCCGGATGGGCCCGGGCCCCTCACGCCATCTCTGAGGGGCTGGAAGGCGGGTTCACAAGCCTTCTCAGAGCTGGCATGTTTGGCTCTGTCCTCAGAGAGTGTACTGTGGCCACGAATACACCATCAACAACCTGAAGTTTGCTCGCCA
Organism: Madoqua kirkii; assembly: GCA_006408675.1. Taxonomy (NCBI): domain Eukaryota; kingdom Metazoa; phylum Chordata; class Mammalia; order Artiodactyla; family Bovidae; genus Madoqua; species Madoqua kirkii. The sequence goes on from SJYC01112882.1 coordinate 15,787, forward strand.
CGTGGAGCCCAACAACACCGCCATCCAGGAGAAACTGGCCTGGGCAAAGGTGAGCGGGCTGCAGGTGGTGTTCCTGTGGGCCAGGCACCGTGAAGCCGCTTCCCGGGAGCATAGCGCTCGCAGCGTTGGCTCCAAAGCAGGCAGAAAGGGCTCCTCGGGACAGCGGGCAGCAGCAGACCAGGTGGGTTCCAGCCCAATGTGGAGCCAGAGCCCGAGATCTCAAGAGCTGTCTCCTTGAGATCCTTTCTGACTCAAGGGTCTGGGCTGGGCCTGGGATCCTTATCAGCCAGCAGCCAGGGGAGGCCAAAGCAGCAGGTGCTGGCCCCTGTCCGCTTGGAGGCTGCTTGTCTGCAAGGCATTATTCCTGCCTTGGCCCCCAGCGTGCCTCGTGGCTCGTCCCGGGGTGCATGTTGTCCTGCAGGTGCCTTCTGTAATTCCCAGATGGAAGATCTTGCACACATTGTCAGATGTGTTCCAAAATAGTTCATGGGTATGGATTTTATTGGCAATGATTATCAAGTCTTTAGAAATATTGATTTTCATATTTTGATCTTGTGTCCTTGTGACTTTGCTTGACTCAGTCTAGCATCTTTTTCATAGATTCCTTAGCACACAACCATGCTATCAACATTAAGATAGTTTTGTTTCTTCTTTTCCAATATATATTTCATTATTATTTTGCCTTATTGCACTGGCTAAGATCTTTTGGACAATGTTAAGTAGACATGGTGAGAGTGGACGGACACCTTTGGCTTATTTCCAGTCTTAGGGGGGAAGCATTCAGTTTTTCACCATGAAGCTAATTGTTTTAGTTGTGAGTTCTTTTAAAGTTCTCTCTATCAAGTTGATGAAGTTCACATATATTCCTGGTTTTCTGAGAGTTTTGTCATGAGTAGACGTTGAATTTTGTCAAATGAGTTTTCTTTATCTATTATGTAATCATTTTTTTTTCTCCCTTACTCTTATTAATGTGGAGAAGTTTATCAGTTGGTTTCAAATGCTACACCAACCTTGCTTTCTGGACAAACCTTAGCCATGGTGGTGTCTGTGAGATGCTGGTCCGTAGTTCTATTTTTCTGCCGTGTCTTTGCTCTTAATGTGAAGGTGTCGCTGGCCACAGAAAAGAGTTGGCAGTGCCTCCTACTGCTTACTGTTTCTGTGGTGGTTATTATTTCTCCCTTTAGTGTTTGTTAGAATTCACTAATGAAGTCTTCTGGACACTGAATTCTTTTTTGTGGAAGGATTTTTTTTGTTATGAATTGATGATTTTAATTTGTGTAGGGCTGTCAGATTTTCTTCTGGGTTATCTTTTCTTGAGTCAGTTTTGTTAGCAACTAGTGTCTTTCAAGGAATTTCATCAAGGTTTTCAAACTTATTGACAGTTTTCATAGTTTGCCTTTTTATTTTCAACCTTGTTGAAGTTTAGTTCACATGTAAATAGTTTAGTTCATCTGTTTAAAATGAACTGAGTGAATTTTGATAGATTAAATGACTCCCATTATGTTTAAGACCTAGAACATCTCCACTCCCAAAAGCTTCCTGTCTCGTTTTCTCTGTCTTGCTCCAGGATGCCATTAGAACTTAGTTCACGTTTTCTAGAATTTCATTAAGTGAACTATACAGTGTACTCATCTTTTTTTCTTTACCAAGCAGAATAATTTTGAGATTCACTCATGTTGCTGCATGTATCAGTTCATTCCTTTTCACTGCTGAGTGGCATTCCTGTTGACCATACCACATTTTGCTTATCCACTCACCTGTCAATAGACATTTTCTAGTTATTGGCCATTGTGAGTAAAGCTGCTGTGAACATCTCTGTACAGGTCTTTGTGTGACATGTGGTTGTGTTGTTTTATATCCCCACCAGTGAAATGGGAGCGCTCTGGGTACTCCACACCCTCACCGACCCTTGGCACTGTCAATCTTTTCATTTTAGCCATCTTCATAGGCAGGCAGTAGTGTTTCATTGTGGCTTTAATGTGCATTTAATAAATTTAATAATTATAATTTAATAACTTTAGTAATTTACATTTAATAAATTTAATTTCCTTAGTGCATAATAATTTGGACCATCTTTCCGTGTGCTTATTGGTCATTTTGTTTAGTGTTTATTCAGATTTTCTCCCCATTTAAAAAACTTGATTGTCTTCTTGTTGAATAATAGTTTGTTTTTTTTTTAAGTTTATTCTAGATACAAGTTCTTTTTCAGATACATGTATTGTGAAGTTTCTCATTCTGTGACTTGCCTTTATCAATGCTGTCTTTTCCAGAGCAAGCAAAAAAATTTTTTACATTAAATTTTGATGATGTACAGCGTGTTTTCTTTTGTAGTTCATACTTTTTATCTCCCATCTAAGAAAGCTTTGCTTTGCCAAGGTAAAAAAATATCTAATGTTTTATTTTGGAAGCTTTGTAGTTTTAACTTTTAGATCAGTATGATCTAATCCGCCCCCTCCAATATCTGCTGGATCTGTAGTGATCTCCCCTCTTTTATTTGGCTGTACTGGGTCTTAGTTGCTGCTGGAGGGATCTTTAGTTGCAGCATGTGGGATCTAGTTCCCTGACCAAGGATCAAACCCAAGCCCCCCACACTGGGAGCATGGACTCAGCCCCTGGACCACCAGGGAAGCCCTGAAGGCATCCTGATGCCACTGCTTACAGTGTGGGTGGGAGTGGGACCCTTGGGAATGAGGGCTCCTGATGGTCAGGAAGCCTGAGCGTGGCTGTCGACAGCGGCTGTCCACTCCTGGGCCCTGTGGCCCTCAGGGTGAGCCCAGCAGTAGAAGGGCAGGGGCTGCGGGGAGGGTGGAGACCCTCAGCTGTTAACTCTGGCCTTCTTCCTGTAGGCGTTTCTATAGCAGTGAACAGTTGGCCAGGCGTCCCCGTCTGCATCTTCTCTCCATCTGCCCTGCTCAGTGTTGATCAGGTGCAAGGGCGTCCCGAGTGGAGGTGGCGAGCTGTCTGAGCACCGTGTGATGACAGCCGCCCTCTGGAGGGTGTCACCCCAGGGAGGGTTCCCGGGAACTGGCTGCCCCACCGTTCTTGGCAGTGAGGTGCTCACGAACCATGTGCTGTCCTGGGGGTGGGGCTGTGCTGTTTCCTGGCTTTTTGCTGATTGTGACTTCTGTCATATAAAACATAAGCTTTGTATTAATGACAGAAAGCCCCCCGTCTCCCTGCACTTCTGGGTCGTGGTGGGTCATGGTGGTGGCTGGAGCGCTCATGCCCCTCTCCACGGGCAGGGAAGGGCCTGTGTTCATGTTCACCGTGTGCTCACTGGATCCTCTCAAGTGGACGACGTGTGAAGGCTTGCTCAGCTGTCCCCTTTAGAAGCTTCCACACTAAAGCGACCGGCTTCTCTTGCAGGAGAAATACAGCCTTGGGGAGCCCACAGTGCCGTCCACCATCGCTGAGGAGTTCACCTACAACCCATTCATGCGAGTGAGGTGAGGGTGCAGGCGTCCCTGCTGCATGGCACACCGGGCAGGGTCCACAGCCCTGACTGTCCTTAAAGTGCGGCCAGTGAAGCAGATGCTATTTCTTAAAGTGGGCACTATTCTTGGTACCCTGGAGAGGGTGTGGGTCCTTTCTGACCCTGGGTCGTTATCAGGAGGTGACAAGACTTGTGCCTGGGGCGCTTCCCATGTGCTGGCACCAGCGTGGAGCGGGCGTCACTGGGTCACAGCGGGACTGGCGCGGCCAGCACGTTTCCGCCATGGCGAACGCCCAGGCTGTCCACTGGCTGCTGCAGCCTCCAGGCCCTCTTCTCCCCTGGCGCCTGGGAGGGGCGGTAGGGCCGTGGGCCTGGGTGCAGCCTGCAGCCTGGCGCTTGGCTTCACAGGGAGAAGACGGTGCAGCAGCACGCAGGCGAGACGGATCCTGTGGCCACCATGAGGGCCATCCGCAAAGAGAAGGACCAGTTCAAGGTGCCGCGGGACTAGCGGCTGTGGGGCCTCCCGGGCATTCAGGTGTGCTGACTGACTCTCCAGCCAGGACCACAGGAAGTTCTGTCTCAGTTTAATTTTAAATTAATTGCAGAGCGCTTTGCTTGTCTTATCAAATGTTCTAATGCATATTTATAAGAGAAGAAGTTTAGAAAGTGTTTATTCTCGGGAGCTCTGCTTGCAGACCGTGTGTTGTCGCCGACCTTTCCATGGGCGCCCCTACAGTTGCCATGTGAAGCCCCCACATGACATCACAGGAAGAGCTGCCCCCTCTGGCCCTGGTGAAGCCAGCATGCCCTAGTTGGGTTCCCAGAACAAGGCTCTCGTGGGGTGGGCATGCCCCCTTTTCCTGCCCCTGCAAGCAGACACCTGGCATCGCCACCCCCTCCCCGCCCCTCCCCAGCTACCTCTAGAGGAGGCCCCCTCTCATGGGTTGTGTCCAGTGTTGGGTGTGCCCTGACGTGCAGTGGGACCCCAGGCCGGGCGCAGCATGAGACGGGTCTGGGCACTGTCCCTGTGAAGGCCGCCCGTCCTGGGACTCTCCCAGGGACCAGTTTCTGGTCCCACCTGCTGCAGTGATGCCCCCTTGATGCCTCCTCCAGACAGGTTATGGCACAGCGTGGTTGTCCTCGTCTCCCTGGATCCCTCAGGTCCTGTCTGAGCCAAGCAGGCCTGTGTTGCCCCACAGCCACCTTTGTGGGCTCCTATCCAACCACGATGGTTTCTCTGGGAGACCGAGCTCCCCGGAGACCTGGAGGTGGTTTGCACGGGCCCTCCTGGAGCTCCCCTTGGTTTTGTACCAGTGACTAGACATGTGGGTGCAGGAGCCTCAGAATGTGGGTGCCATGTCCATCCCTCCAGGCGGCTGGTGTCGGCAACCCCTCCCAGGGACGCTGAGCTCTGCCAGCAGCACAGCAATCGCGCGGGGCTGAGCACTTCTCCCTGGAACCCGCTGCCAGAGGCCCCTGTCCCCCAGCACCCTGGGCCCACATCCCTCATCTACAGAAACGTGAGGAACACACACAGCATCCCACCCCCCTCCTCGTCCTCCGAGAGCCCAGGGCGCTCAGCAGGGAGCGCTTCTCTTTGCACACTTGTGGTAGCGGTGCTGCCTCCTGGCAGTGGGGCACGTTGTCCTCATTCCTGCGCGCTGGTGCCCCAGGGCTATAGGCCCTGGCGGCGGCTGCACCGGGGACATGGGGCTTCCTTCTCAGCATCTCCACTGCACTCGGGGCACCTGCCCCACGTGCAAAACCTCGTCCTCGCTGGTCTGGGGCCACAGAGGCACTCTGCAGGCTTCTCATGCATCTGCCCGGCTCCTGACCACCTTCCACACGCTCACTGGCCACTGGGATTTCCTTCCTGGGGCCCGCCTCTGCTCCTGGGTTTCTTCACTGGTTGCTACCAAGTTTCTCTTTCTGATCACTAGGAATCCTTTGTTTAACATTGTATGTTTCATGATTTCTTTGTTTCTGTGTTTGCAGTCTTTTAGTTTGTTGCTGGCCGCACTGTCTGGTGTCTGTTAAAGAAATTCTTGATGTTGTCAAATGTATATTTTTTCCTTCATGAAAAATGTTTTTGTGTTTAGCAACTCTTTCCCACCTCTGATGCCGCCCTGTAATCTGACCCAGTGGCTTCTGGCTTGTGGTTCTTGTTGCCGAGCTGTTTGTGCTGGTGTCTGAGGGACTGACGCCTCACGTCCCAGCCCGTCTGCACCGCCCGCCGCCCCAGCGAGCCGGCACCCAAGTGTCAGCCTGCTCCGTGGCCCTCCATCCCGTCGGTCTGTTCGTCTGTGCTAACGCTGCCTCATGGTCCCTGTACAGTTCAACCCCAGGACCACGGCCCAACCTCATCCATCAGGAGAGTCCTGGCTCTTTACTCTTCCGCATAAAGACCAAGGTGTTCGTTGTCTAGCATCTAGGATGGCGTAATGTCAACTCACTAGGCTGGGAAGAAGTGACTTTTTGTGATCTGAAGTGTTTCCAATTATGAGGACGCTGCCCATCCATCCGTGAGGGCCTCTGCTGCCATGCGTGCTGCATGCAGGGCACAGGTCAAGTCTGAGATGTCTCCAGCCTGCGGGGGGTCCTAACACCAGGAGCCGGGCCGTCATGCAGGAGTGGGGTGGAGAGGCTGGGGCCGGGCGAGAGGGGCGGGCTGGGCAGGCCAGGCCAGGCTGTGTTGCCGGGGGATCCTGGGGCCCTGGAGGGCTGGCAGGAGGGCTGCTGGTGTGTCTGCCCGGCCCAGTACTCGCTCCTCAGGCCAGGCAGCTTCCAGCGCCCAGTTGTGTGCTCCTGGGTGAGGCCTTGCTTCCTTGGCACGTTCTCTCCTCTGGGCCTAGAGATGAGTGTTATGCCCGAAGTCCGAGTCCCCAAAACTGAGAGAATAAGACGTCCACAGCAATGCAAAAGCATAAAGAGGTTTTATTTCTTGCTTGAGCTAGGGCTCCCGTCTTATCCAGCACAATGGAGTCTTGACAAGAGCCCCGAGCCCTGGATTACAGTAGTATTTATAGGTTTAGGACAAAGGGAGTTGGCAAGGGCGGATTGGTTGCAAGGGGTTCTTGGCATCTATTAACTGGCTAAATTTTGCGCATGTGGGCTCGCTTAAGGGACTTTTCGCTAGCTCTAACCAGGCTATGGGGAGTATGCTGACTGGCTGAGTCTCAAGGTCGGGGGGATGATGATCTCAGCTCCTTCTGGGCAGTGACCCAGCTTTTTCTGTGATTGTAGCTCTGACTACTTTAGTCCTTGAAGCTTGTCATGGCTTCTGTCAGGTCTCGACATTCCTCCCTCTTCTTTGATCATTGAGAGGAATCTTCCTCTCCATTCTGAGATACTGCCTAGTACTGTTGTCTCAGTACCAGCACCTGAGCTGCACTGATATGTTCTCTCATAAAGGTTATTAGCCTGTTTAAAATACATGAGCCAAGGGTAAGGATAAGCAAAAGTATAATAAGAGGGCCGAGCAGAGTAGAAATTAATGTTGTCAACCAAGGAGATTGATGGAACCAAGACTCAAACCATCCCTGTTGGGCCTCTCGTTCTCTGACTCAGCCCTTCTCTTATCTTGGCCAGGGACTCCCTGACTACCCCTGAGTGATTCACAGAAAAACGTTCTTCCCCTTCTTCCGCTAATGCAGCACATAGGCCCCCTGAGAGACTTCATACTCAAGATACTTTTTGGGAATTGGGGCGGAAGTCTCTTTCTTCTGTAACTTCTTCTTGCTGTGCATGGGTGTAGGCCTGCCTAGCAGAGCAGAAGTCTCTCTCTACCTGATCTAAGTCGGGGTTTTTAAACATCTGATACGCTTGTAGTAACAACAATTTAGTTGGCCCCTCTCAGAGATGAAATAGACAAGGGCCAAACAAGAGACCTAACAGAATGGTCATCTCTGGTCCCCGGAAACAGAAGGCAACATTTGGGGTGAGGGTTGCAGGGTTTGTGACCCCTTCTGGTTGGTTGGTGGTGAGGCAACAGAACTGTGCTCCAAGAATCTTGTGTTCAGTCTGAAGTTACCATCTTCCACCTGGATGGGGACTCAAACACATTGTTATGCATAATTTTTTTGAGTAGGAACCAGGACACTCTCTGGAGGCTGTACCAACCTTTGATTGTTTCTGTTTTTGTATCCCCTCCCTTCGCTGATTAGCAATTGTTGGAATCCATGCTTTGGAATTCAGGGAAGGCCAAGGAGGCTGAACACATTCTGTATCCTACAGATAAGAAATGGAGAACACAGAACAGATCTGTACTCCAGAGCCCCACAGAGTCCTGCTCAGTTTTAATTTTAGGGAACTAGGCAACTACGACTGTGATAACTTCCTGTCAAAATGGGACATAGGACTGCCCCAGCTTGGAGCAATATAAGCTCTAATCTGAAAGTACACCCATAGGATCACCTAGTTATTTCCCAGGATATCTGAACCATAGCTACTCGATTTTGACTTTTAATTGTAAACTTTTCCTTAAGAGCGAAAGCAGATTTCACTGTTAATGATGTCAGTGTTTCTCTAGGTACCAGAAGATGCAAGAATTGGGACTCAAAAAATCTTCTCCTGAAAAGATCTAACTATCTGAAGGCCTGTTCTGCCAGTTTTTCTCAGAGCACAGAGTGCCTCATTCCTGATTTTCACCCTGAACTCCTTTCAAGGGTGTTGAAAGTCAGCAGTTGCAGTGGCCATGATTTAATCTTTGCAGATGTAGATGGCGAGTGTCAGTCTTCAGTTGGCAGAGCCCCTTTTTGCTCATAAACTTGACCATGATTTTGAGGGGGGCATTTCATGACCATTTTATCCCATGGTGCTGAGAATGTCTATTCTCAGGTTTGCCAAAGATTCTGTTGACAGGCCACTCAGTGTGCTGTTACTGAACTAGGCCATAAAACAGTATCCAAAATTCTCTGGACCACCTGTCTTACTAGCTTTTTGGTCCAGGAAAATATTCCCTCTTGTTGCTTCTTCCCATGTCCAGAGTTACACTATTACCATCATTGATCTCATATGGGACTATATATTATTCTATTAGAGGCCTCACACACATATTTGACAGTGTAAGAAATAGCAATTTTGTAAAACAGGTAAAATACAATTAACATAGCCAGCAGTATTAGTAAAGTCACAAGTAAGACTTATGTTAAGAACTTCCATTAGATGTAGCCTAGTATATCTTCAGGTCATCTGACTTAGTGTGCCCTGTAGAATCTTTATCTTCCAGGGAAATTATATATTGGCACCATCTATAAGGCACATAGCCCAGTTTTCTAGTGTTACTAGAAGCTTCAGAAACAAACTAAGGGTGTTTTTCAAGAATTCAATTAGATTTTACATCAATATCACATAACAGCAAAGAACTATCTAAGAGATGAGTCTTACTAGATGCAGACCTCCATTAACAAACTGGGATTTAACATTTTGAAATATCTTTTTCTCCTTATAGATACCCTTATTTTTATTAAATATAACCAAATTAAGACTAGTTTATTTGCAAAATAGGTCTGTTCTCACTGATTTTGGTCTGATGATTTTCATAACCGTAATTGATTATAGGCTTTTTATTTTGCTGAAAGATTTATAGAGTCTGAGACTGAACTTTTAAAATAAAACAGGGCTGGAAACTCACACCAAAGGCTTATCACAGATTTTTCCCTACAAATCTAGGTGAATTCTTCCCTTTTTAAGGTCTCAAAAATTTATTGAGATTTTTGTACCCATGAGATAACCTTCTTAACTCATTTGATAAACTTACTGGAAACCTAAGAACTTCCAATTTTTGGAGAAGTCAGATAGAAAATATAATTGTTTTGTTTATAACGTTTAATTTTACCAAAGTATTGTCATAATTAGTTTGAGAGAAAGATTTTCCCTACTCCCTGGAAACATAAGATTTAAACCCATAATTTTTCAGGTAGAAACCATAAAAGTTATAAGCATATTTGCTGGTTCATTTAGTCCTTTTGTGAAGTCATCAGGTTTTCTATTAGAATCCTTACTCAATTCAGAAACTGGTATTAATCCAAAAGTCTTTTTTTTTTTTAATAAATCTACTTGAAGAGGTGAAACTTGGTTAGTGCTATGACAGTATCGACATAGTAACTAGAATTATGCCTGGTAACATTTTACCCAAACATATCAAAATTTTAGGAACTCTATACAGTTTCTAGGGAGAAGGCAATGGCTAAGATATCTAAGATATCTATATTAGTAACATTTACCATACAATATAACCCAAGACTTATTACCCACTTGACAATACCCCTCATGTAATTCTGCATACAAAATGAACCTAATTAGTGTAATATCTCTCCTTGGGATGTTTCAGGGGCCCTCTGAAGCATCCCAAAGTTAGCTAGAAATCTTATATGAATAAGATAGAATGATTTAGGAAGCTTTGTCAACAAATAATCAAAAAGGCAAAAGTAACAACAAGGGATTTCAGAGCAGATCATTTAAGAGATAAAGAACCTTAAATCTATTATCAAAGGCAGTTCAATATCTGAAGAAAAGGTGTCCTCTTAACAGAGAAAAAGCTAAATTCAAGTTTTTGCAGCAGCTTAGAAAGAAAGTGAAGTCTCTTAGTCATGTCTGACTCTTTGCAACCCCATGGACTGTAGCCTACCGGGCTCCTCTGTCCATGGGATTTTCCAGGCAATAGTACTGGAGTGAATTGCCATTTCCTTCTCCAGGAGATTTTCCCAACCCTGATCTCCTGCATTGTAGACAGATGCTTTACTGTCTGAGCCACCAGTCAGTACTTTACTTAAAAGGTAAACTTAATTAACTTTATTTTAAACTTAGTCCTAACCATATACAAAACTCTTTCCTCATGATTCACTTTTCACAAACCTTATCCCTTTCTGTACCCATTACTGCATTCTTCCATCCTAAAAAGCTACCTGTAAGGCAGGCTTACTTCATTTTCCCTTCACAAAATGAAATTCCATTCCTCATACCTTCTTTACTTAAAACACATTTCCTACCTTCCTTAAGCAACAAAGAACTGACGTTTATATTAGCATTTTATAGATTGATGAGCATAAATATCAGTGATAATTTCTAAAACCTTTGTTTTCTTAGAGAGAACATTTTAGGATGGCACCAAACATCATTTCTTTTTTAATCCCAAATCTCTTTAGTTTCTCTGTAAGAGGTAATTAGTGTTTAGTAGTGAATGTTTCAAAATCTTTTATTTTGAAATGACTTAGCTATTCAATGGACTTCCAACACTTAGTTTAACACAACCCTTAGAAGTTCAAGTTAGCCCAATCTGGATAGACTGTTTTAGACAGACATTCCTAAAGTATAATTATTCTTAATAGAGTTTATCTAAAGGCTCATATCTCATTTACATTTTTTTAAAGAAATCTCTTCACTCAGCAAGGTAACTTCCTTGCTGACAAACTTGTAACAGATATAGTAATATTTAACTTATATTAAACCTAGGTACAACAAAAATATTCTGCTTAACGTTAATTACTCTAAGACATGTCTATATTAGATAGGTCAATAAACAAACATTAATATCAGGTATTTAACATTGAATATTTCCCAGTTCACATGAACCTGAAATTCATTGTTTAATTTAGAATTACTTGATTTGTAAGCACTTACCCCTTTTTTTAAAGCTAAATAAATAGAACTCATATATAAATTAACCTCAAGAATATTACCCAGAGACAGAGACATACCAAGACATATTTAGACAAAGCACAAGATCTAGCTTCAAGTCCTTTTTTCTCAGTGTCAGGAGTTAGAGATGTTCTAGATAGGTGTTCCTGAGAGCCCTGGTCTCAAGGCCCAGGGAAAGAAAATCAAGTTCTAACAAAATGGTGGCAGGTCTAAACCACATGGTGGCCAGACAAAGCAAAATGGCCATCAAAAATCACAACACAGAACACAGAGTTAAAACACACAAGAGATAAACCTGGCAGTCCTCATCAAAGTGAAACTGAAGTTGCTCAGCAGACGCTTTAACCTCGGCTCCACTAGGGAAGCCCTTAAATACAAGAACATAGTCTCTCAGAAAACCTCCTACAGAGACACAGAACTTCAGATCCAAGTACTAACATCAAAGATTTCAAGGGAGGAAAGGAAGCCAGGTTGAAAAAGAAGGGGGAGAAGGCGGGAGAGGGGGACAAAAGGGGTGGCCTTACAGACGTCTCCTGCCACCTATAGATACCCAGGCATTATGGGACTTTTTCCTGGGCCTCTGGAGAAGGGAGAACTGGAACTCGGCCCTACCAGAAATCAGAAACAGAATTTGAGTTCTCTGCCAAGAGGAGGTGATCAGTCTCCAATCCTCAGCTCAGGCTGAGAGCCCTTTGACCAGATTCCTGTGTCCAGGACCGGGGGACTAGAAAAATAGGGAAGGATACGAAGGGTTAAGGAGAGGAAAGAGAGAGGGAAGGGGAGAGAGATCAATAAAGTCTCTTGTTCCTTACCGGTCGGGGCACTCTGGCCAGCTGTCTGCATCAGGAGGAGATCAGGGACAAAAAGGTCTCAGTTGCGGCCGCTGGGTCTGGTCCATTGGCAGGCAAGCTGGCCCCTGAGTACCCTGAGTGGTCAGGATGTCAGTCTCGGCTTTTTCACCAATAACGATAGATCTTGCGCCCTAGATTTGAAATCAGAGAAATGGTCAGTCGTTAGAGACAGAGGAGTTGAAATTGTTTGTCCCATAACCACGGAAAGGAACACGGGAACGAGACGTACACAAAGAACAAATATGGTGCCGGCACTCACTCGGACCCAACAAATAGACAGCATGTATAGACACAATATACACTATTGGGCCTTTTTCTCAGTATCTGGTGCCTTACCTGTGAGAAGCTTATGAAAATGGCCACCTCTCCAGCTCGATGCTGGAGCTCGGTCTCACGGCACCTAAGCAACTTAAGTAGCTACTTGCCAGCTGCCTTCCCAGCTTGATGCTGGAACTCGATCTCACGCTGGACTTGTTACCTGGCACCAGCCGCCTTTCCAGCCCAATGCCGGAATTCGGTCTCACGCTGGGCTTATCCAAGCCTGTCACCGGTGTTCAGGTACCTCTTCCTCCTAGTGAGGAAACCCCTTCTACTGGGAGAGTGTTATTCCTCCCAGTTAAAGGGATCCCGGACGAGCCCCCAAATGTTATGCCCGAAGTCCGAGTCCCCAAAACTGAGAGAAGAAGACATCCACAGCAATGCAAAAGCATAAAGAGGTTTTATTTCTAGCTTGAGCTAGGGTGCCCGTCTCATCCAGCACAATGGAGTCTTGACAAGCGCCCCAAGCCCTGGATTACAGTAGTATTTATAGGTTTAGGACAAAGACAGGGAGTTGGCAAGGGCGGATTGGTTGCTAGGGGTTCTTGGCATCTATTAATTGGCTAAATTTTGTACATGCGGGCTCGCTTAAGGGACTTTTCGTGTTATCTGGGCTAGCTCTAACCAGGCTATGGGGAATATGCTGACTGGCTGAGTCTCAAGGTCGGGATGATGATCTCCTTCTGGGCAGTGACCCAGCTTTTTCTGTGACTGTAGCTCTGGCTACTTTAGTCCTTAAAGCTTGTCATGGCTTCTGTCAGGTCTCAGCAATGAGAAGGGAACCTGGAAGCCTGCTCACTGCTGGGGCAGTCTATAGAGGAGATGCTAGTCTGAGCCTGGTGCATTCTGTTATGGGAATTTTTAAAACCGTGATCCTATTTTTTAATGGTGAGAAGAGCTGTTAACTCCTTCAGCTGCTTTTGGTAGATTACTTCCTTTCCTACATTTTCAAATCTGGCCTGTTGTGTTCTCTCATCTCTGCTGTGGCGTTTGTTTTCCCTGCCCCTTCCAAGCAGAGCCTGTTGCTGTCTGTCCTCTGGTTTCGGGGTCCTGCTTCCTAGCTCCTCAGGGTTCTCTCATTCTTCCTGCTGAGAAAAAAAGGAGAGGCTTTTCCTGGACCACCCACTTCTAGGGACATTGGTTCTTAGTTGGGGCAGCAGAGAGTCCTGTGGAAGAACTGGATCTTAGATATGGGAGTGAGCCTGATGTGAGTGCTGTGGATCCAGAAAGGAAGGGTGCTTCTACAGCCACGCTGTCCCCAGTGTACGTGCCCTGTCCCACACTGCCCCCAGGGTACGTGCACTGTCCCATGCTATGCGCACTGTCCCATGCTATGCACACCTGTCCCATGCTGCCCCCAGGGTACGTGCACTGTCCCATGCTATGCGCACTGTCCCATGCTATGCACACCTGTCCCATGCTGCCCCCAGGGTACGCACGCTGTCCCAGGGTACGTGTACCTGTCCCACACTGCCCCCGGGGTACACACACTGTCCCAGGGTACGCGCACATGTCCCACGATGCCCCCAGGGTACACGCGCTGTCCTAGGGTACCTGCACCTGTTCCACGCGTGCCCCTGGTACGTGCACCTGTCCCATGCTGCCCCCAGGGTACACACACCTGTCTTTCTCTGGCTCTTGCAGCTCAGAGTCATCTTATTCTTAGTCAGCATATTTTCTTAAGCCAGAATCTTGACTTCTTAAGGTCCCAATAATCTCCTTTCTCTGATTTCTGTCCTAACAATCTTCTATTGAAGAAATGAGTATGTCATGTCTACTTTAAATAGGCAAAACTGAAAGGGAAAATGGGTAATTTAGCAATAATGGAGTCCTTATTAAAGGATCCAGTTGATAACGGGACACTATCACTCAGTCAAACCTACTTACAGAACATTCCACCAACATTTCCAGGTGCTCATGGAACATTCTCCAGGACAAATGATATCTTCATCCCATAGATCACAATGAATTCTAAAAAAACATATTTTGTATAATTCCAAACTCCAGTGACATTAGATATCTACAACACAGTGAAGTCTGGAAAAACCCAAATGTTTGGAAGTTAACACATCTAACTACTGTGTGCGTCAACCAGAAGGGAAACGAACACAAAATGTGTGGGACGCAGCCGAAGCAGTGCCCGAGGGAAACGGACAGCTTTACACAGCTATGTAAGAAAAGAAGGCCTCAAAAAACCTGGGCTTCTCCTTAAAACACAAAAGGAGAGAAAACAAAACCCAAAGGAAGCAGAAATAATGATTAGCAAGGAGTCAGTGCAACTGAAAACAGTGGTTTTTCGCTGACCAACAAAATAACACACGAATCACCAAAATGATGATTTCTGAAAAGGGGCACATCCTATCAATCCCAAAGAAAGGAACAGAACTTGCAAAGGGACACCAGGGGAGCTATACCAACAAATGAGATGAAATGGACACACTCCTTAAATTGATTTAACAGAAGTCTTCATGCAAAAGAAAGCTCAGGGCCACATGGCTTCACCAGTGCATGCTATTAGTAACGCTAATAATCATTCACAAACTCTTTCAGAAAACACAGGAGGGAACACTTCCCAACTCATTCTATGAGGCTATTATCCCGATACCCAACAAAACCAGAGATCAATGTCCCTCATGAACACAGGTGTAAAGTCTTTAAAATGTTAGCAATCCGAATACAGTGACATTCCACACCACAGACAGGTGGGATTTATAACAGGAATACAAGGTTGACTGAACATCTAAAAGTCATCGTAATAAACCACAATCATAGAACAAAGGACAAAATCATCTCAATGGATGCGGGAAACCATGATGAAATCCCACACCCATTTGTGGTTTGAAAAAAAAAACAAACCTGGAATTGAAGGGAGCCTCTTGGAATTGATAAAGGACATTTGTTTAATCTCCAAACGCTGCTGTATCAAGCCATGACAACATAAGTTGTTTGAAGTGGCACAGATGTATCACCTGCCAATCAGGAGGTCGGATATCTGTCAGGAGTCTCACTGGACTGAGTGTCAGCAGAGCGGGTTCCCTCTGCTCCAAAGGGAGAATCCGTTTCCTTGCCCTTCCCTGCTGTGCGAAGCGCCTGAGTCCTTGGCTCCTGACCCCAACTCCTCCATCTTCAGAGCTCAGCAGCTGGGGGCCAAGTCCTCGCATGGCCTCACAGCGGCCTCGTCCAACCCCTTAATCCATTCCAGAGAACACCTGGAATTACAGGGGGGCCACCTGGAAATCCACCAGGTCAGTTATCAGCAGCCTCAGTTCCACTCTCCCACGTGACCTGACATATTCATGATTCCAGGGAAAAGGACACATGCATCGGTGGCTGGGAGTGTTATTCTGCCTGTGACACCATGGATCAGAGACATAAGCCAGCATCATAATTCACGGTTACTGATGGAATGCTCACTGAAGTCAGGAACACAGCAAGGATCTCTGCTCTTGCCACAGAAGGCAGTGCACACACTGGAAAGGAGAAAGGGAGAATGTCTTTATTCACAGATGGTGTGATATTACATAGGGCTTCCCTGGTAGCACAGCTGGTAAAGAATCTGTCTGCACTGCCGGAGACCTGGGTTTGATCTCTGGGTTGGGAAGATCCCCTGGAGAAGGGAATGGCTACCCACTCCAGTATTCTGGCCTGCAATAGTCTGTATAGTCCATGAGGTTGCAAACAGTTGGACATGACTGAGCAATGGCTTGTCCTAGGGAATCCAGCTACACACACACCTGGGACTAATTAGTAAGGTCCCGGGATACACGATCAACAAGAGAAACCTGCTGAACCTGCTGTATTTGTCCATACTGAAGACAATCTCAAAATGAAAAGAACTCCACTCAGGGACTTCCCTGGTGGTCCAGTGGCTAACTAGGGAATCCAGCTACACACACACCTGGGACTAATTAGTAAGGTCCCGGGATACACGATCAACAAGAGAAACCTGCTGAACCTGCTGTATTTGTCCATACTGAAGACAATCTCAAAATGAAAAGAACTCCACTCAGGGACTTCCCTGGTGGTCCAGTGGCTAAGATGCCACACTGCCAATTCAGGGGGCCCAGGTCTGATCCCTGGTCAAGGAAATAGATCCACATGCTGCAATTAAAGACCCTGCGTGTCACAACGAAAGATTTCACACACTGCAGCTAAGACCTGGCATATATATATATACATATATATATGTATGTATGTATATGTATACATATACATATATATGTGTGTGTGTGTGTGTATTTTAAGAAGCAAAAAGCCAGTTCCATTCATATAGCATCAAAACTCATAAAGTACTTAGAAAGTATCAAAAGTAGTACAAGATTTATATACTGAAAACTACCAAAAAAAAAAAAAACTGCTAAGAGAAAGAAAGTGTAAGTTAATAGATTCTATATTCCTTAAAAAGATTTTTGTGATCTTGGGTTAGGCAAAGAGTTTAGACACCATATCAAAATCATAAGCCGTGAAAGAAAAAAACTAATACACTGGACTTCATTAAAAATAAACTCTATACATGATTGACCCCAATTAGACTTGGGGTCATCTCTGATTATAGTTTAAAGCACTGCTTGGGCAACAAGGTGATGATTTTCAATTTTCCTAAATCATTGCATGATATTCTTTCACCTGAAGAATCACTCTCTACATTGAGCTTACTGGTGGTGGTGGGGGGTGGGGTGGGGCTTAGGTGCTCAGTCGTGTCCAGCTCTTTGTGACCCCACGGGCTGTAGACTGCCAGGCTTCTCTGTCCATGGGGTTTCCCAGGCAAGAACACAGGAGTGGGTTGCCATTTCCTTCTCCACTGTACCTTCCTGACCCAAGGATTGAACCCCAGTCTCCGGCATTGCAGGCAGATTCTTTGCCATCTGAGCTACTAGGGAGGCTCACATTGAACTTATTATTTTCCACCAAATCATTTGTCTCTGCAGTCAACTCATCCCAGCCTTGAAGATCCTTCTTTTGACTCTTCCTTGTGTTACAACGACATTTTTCGACGGTTTTCCTGCTACAAAAGCCGAGTTGAATTGTTACTGCAGAGATCATAAGGCTGTAAATCCTAAAATATTTATCTTGCTTTACCAACCACTGCTTTAGGTACAATTCGTGGGATCTGGAATGAAGTTGGATATTAAAGTCACTCTGTTTCCTAGCTTTCATGAGATGGCAAAAGACTCCCTCCTCCAACAGCCTTATCTTCTGCTTTTATAAATCTAGTTCAAAACTAATAATTCTCCTCACCACAGAGCAGGCTGTTTCTAATTCATCCAACTTTATTTCAGGTTAAGAGACTCGGTACATGTCTAATTACCACTGTGATGAATTCTACAGGAATTCTCAAAACTATACAACAAAAATTTAGGAGATGTTTTAGGTTTTAAATCTGTGTCAGTTTGGGACCAGAACAAGGAAGGGGTTTTGATGCGCATTCTTGGAAATAGGTTTTGAGTCATAAGACAGGTTATCCCATGTTGCCTTTATTGGAGAACAGTGAGCATTGCCAAGAAGCTCTCAGCAACCCCCGCTTCCATCCCTCACACATATTTAGCCTAATAAAAATGGCCGATTTCCCAAATCTGTACTCTGTTAGTTTTCAGCTTTCTTTTTCCCCTATGAAAAAAGAGTAGTGATTTTTTTTGTTACTGCTTTAACAAATGAGTCTGACAGCAAACTCTGAAACAAAATGACTTTTCTTCCCTTAATGTCATTTGTAAATCATCTCTTATGACAGCACATTTTGCATTATGCTGGATATTAGAAAAAAAAGGTGAGTCAGAAAGAGAGTCTGAAAAAGCAGAAATTCCAGAGACTTCAACTGCCTTGATAGAAGAGATGGTGCATAGGGCTCAGGAGGACAGAGTTTGTTCAAGCTGTAGAAAAATGACTTCTAGCTTCTGCTGTCTGAAGCAACCTTGCGAAGATAGGGGTGGAGTGACGGGTTTAGGAAGAACTTCCCTGAAAGACAATGTCTCCCTGGAAAGGATGTCTAAGGATGGTTGGGAAAACTGTTAAAAGTTCCCTCAAAACAGGATCACGACTGCCTGCCTTAGGAGATTTGGCTACAGATTTTCTTAGAGTCTGGGTAGAGGTGGGGTTTGTGGGGACTTTCAGGTGGCTGGCTCTGGGCTAAGCCTTTGACAATGGACTGAGTGCTCAGATGTACTGACCTTTTAGAAAGAAGGAATACATACACCATGACTCATCACCAATGGGAGAGACATGCTCCCTGCTTTGGAGGGGGACTCCTGGAATAGACTTGACTCTTGGTGCCATAGCTTCTTAGGACTACTGTAGCAAGCTATCACAGACGGGCTCACTCAAAATAACAGAAGTGTATTTTCTTACAGTTCTGGAGACTCGAAGACCAAAATCAAGCTGTCAGCAGGGTTGGTTCTGTTTTGGAGGCTCTGTGGGAGAACTGATATCCATGCCTCCCTCTCAGTTTCTGCTGGTTGGCAGCAATCCCTGGAATCCCTTGGCTGGTACATGCATCACTCTCAACATCTACTTCTGGCTCCATCCTGAGTTCTCCTCTCGGGTCTCTCTTCAAATTTCCCCCTCTTATAAGGACACCAGCCAACAGAGTAGGTCCCGTTCTAATCCAGTTTGAACTTAGTGATACCGGCAAAGACTATCTCCAGATAAGGTCATGTTCATAGGTATGGGGGTTAGGGCTTGAATATATCCTTTGGTGGGAGACACAATTCTACTCAGTATGCTTACCATTGCTTTTATCAGGAAGAAACCTGTTGGTGGGCCAGGTAATTTCCCCTATAGCTTCTGCAAAAACCATGCATGCACCACATGCTGTATGGGCTTGTGCTTCTGAGATGCAGCAGAGCCTGGAAGGAGAGGCACCTTGCCTCTCTCCTCCAGTCTTTGCTCATTTCTTTCCAACATAGGGATGGGTCTGGAGTCTGGGCTGAATAGCCATCAACTGATTTCTTTCTGTTGGTATCTTGGCTTTAGAGAGAGCAGGAGACACAAAGGTGGTTTCAACTTGGAGACTCTGCCAAATGATTTCAACATTTACCCCATGGGTTGCAATGCATATTTTGAAATAATTAAAAGAGAAAGTTCTGGGCCATGACAGAAAGTGTAGCATTTATTAGTCTTCAGTGGAAGCATGTGTTTGGGCTCCTGAACTCTGAATCTGAAGGAGGATAAAGGAAGCTAGGAAGAGAGGTAGCTGCAGTGAGCTCGGTGTCCCAGGAGCTGTGTTTACTCCAAACAGCCTGGTATCCACACAGACACCAGGCCATCAGCTGACATATATGAGGCATTCAAGGGGCCTCCTGGGTGACTTAGACAGTAAAGAAACTGCCTGCCAATGCAGGAGACCTGAGTTCGATCCCTAGGTCAGGAAGATTCCGTGGAGAAGGAAATGGCTACCCACTCCAGTATTCTTGCCTAGGAAATCCCATGGACAGAGGAGCCTGGCAGGCTACAACTAACACTTGTGTTCTTCAAGGAGGTTGAAC
The DNA here is from genome assembly GCA_006408675.1 of Madoqua kirkii. NCBI lineage: Eukaryota > Metazoa > Chordata > Mammalia > Artiodactyla > Bovidae > Madoqua > Madoqua kirkii. The sequence continues at coordinate 35,505 of SJYC01112882.1, forward strand.
AAAATATATAGAAATCCTAACCAGTGGAGTAAGAGTCAGCCTCCAGAGCAAAGCCTGTGCTGGGACGATGTGATTAGAATCACTTATCCTTGTCCTCTGTGGAAGAAAGAAGGACCTTAAAGTCTAGGCTAAAGTTGGGGTCTAGAAGCCAGTGTCAGCTAAGCCCTACCACTTACCAATCATGGTTTCTGGAAAGCAGCTGATGGAAATCCACTGAAGATATCTCACTTTATATGGACTTCCCTGGTGGTCCAGTGGTTGGGAATCTGCCTGACAGTGCAGGGGACATGGGTTCGATCCCTTGTCCGGGAGGATTCCACGCGCCACGATGCGACTAGGCTCATGGATCACAGCCAGGGAAGCCCGAGTGCCCTGGGGTCTGTGCTCTTCAACGACAGAAACCACCACAGCAAGAAGCCCACACATCACAACCAAGAAAGCCCGCACACGGCAAGGAAGACCCGGGGAAGCAAAAAATCAAGAAACGAGATTTTAGAAAAAGATACCAAAGATCAGCTAGTCAAAGCTATGGTTTTTCCAGTGGTCATGCATGGAGTGAGAGGTGGACTATAAAGAGAGCTGCGTGCAGATGAACTGATGCTTTTGAACTGTGGTGTTGGAGAAGGCTCTTGAGCATCTCTTGGACTGCAAGGAGGTCCAACCAGTCCATCCTAAAGGAGATCAGTCCTGGATGTTCATTGGAAGGACTGATGTTGAAGCTGAAACTCTGATACTCTGGGCACCTGATGCGAAGAGCTGACTCATTGGAAAAGACCCTGATGCTGGGAAAGAGTGAGGGCAGAAGGAGTAGGGGACGACAGAGGATGAGATGGTTGAACGGCATCACCGACTCAATGGACATGGGTTTGGGTGGATTCTGGGAGTTGGTAATGGACAGGGAGGCCTGGCGTGCTGCGGTTCATGGGGTAGCAAAGAGTCAGACACGACTGAGTGACTGACCTGAGTGACCTAACTTTGTAGACAAAGGACAGGTAGAGAAGGGTCTCATCGCTGCACAGCAGTGGGGCTGGGCTCCCCTGAGCTGGGAGTTGCCTCCTTTCATGAGAAGAGCTGGAGAGACCGTGGAGCTGACACTGCTGCTGGCTGTGCCCGCTGTGATGTCTGTGGTAAAGCCACGGCGAGGCAGTATTTAACCACACTTTTTAAAGCTGAGAAGTGAAAAATGCAGTTAATGTTTTCATTGGATACCCTGGAAATGAAAACATACAAATTCAAACCAAGCAAGGGAAAAACTAAGCAACCTACCAGTTCCTTCCCTGGCCCATCACCAGACAAATAAAATGAACATGGTGATGAAGTCAACCTGAGTTGGGAAACACTGAATTCAGCCAGATGGGCCAGCAAGTACACGGAGCCAGCGGCTGTTAACTTGACCCTTGGATCAGCCTGGACCTGCTAACTGACCACTCTGCGTTGTCCTCATCTGCAAAATGGGCAGGTATTGCCCTCACAGCGTTAGCAAACCAAACTTGGGTCCTTGGGCCCACTCAAAGTCAAGTCACCGTACCCTGCTGTCTGTCAGGGCAAAGACACCGGCCGTTGTGAAGGCACGTGTGATGCGCATTGCACTTATTGCAGGTGCTAAGCAAGGCGTGCGAGAATCCACTGTTCAGCAGACTTGCACTCCTTGAAGCTTTCCAGGGAAAGGTTTTTAAAGACAGGGTGAAGGAGGGGCATTGTGGGGGGTGTGACCAGCTCGTGGACATTCTTCTAGTTAGCTGGTGGTGAGGAGTCAGCATCATCAACCTTCTGGTTCCAACTGGTCTGGAGTCTACCTGCTCATAGGCAGCATACAGATAACTTTCCGCCTGCTGGGGGTTTCGGTATCTTTAAAACAGCTCAAAGGACACGGCTCAGGGGATTGCCTATAGACTCTGTGCTGTGCTTGTGCTAGTCGCTCAGTCTACCTGCTCATAGGCAGCATACAGATAACTTTCCGCCTGCTGGGGGTTTCGGTATCTTTAAAACAGCTCAAAGGACACGGCTCAGGGGATTGCCTATAGACTCTGTGCTGTGCTTGTGCTTAGTCGCTCAGTTGTGTCCAACTCTTTGCAATCCCGTGGACTATAGCCTGCCAGGCTCGTCTGTCCACGGGGATTCTCCAGGCAAAAATACTGGAGTGGGTTGCCATGCCCTCCTCCAGGGAATCTTCCCAACTCAGGGATCAAACCCAGATGTCCTCCATTGCAGGCAGATTCTTTACAAGCTGAGCCACCAGGGACGCCCAAGAATACTGGAGTGGGTAACCTATCCCTTCTCCAGAGGATTGTCCTGACCCAGGAATTGAACCAGGGTCTCCTGCATTGCAGGTGGAATCTTTACCAGCTGAGCAACCAGGGAAGCCCAGCTATCAGACCTTAAGGTCCTTGTCTTTGTTTAACGGCTATTATTATTTTGTCTTGCTTGATTGTTTTCCTTTATTTCTACATTTTCTTGTTTCTCTGATTAAAATTGCTCTTTGAAACTTGGGGAAGGCCCAGGAGGCTATAGTTTTCTGCAACCTAGAGGCAGGTGGAAGACCCTGAGTGGAGTCTGTTCTGGGAAGGCCCTGTAGGGTCCTTCTTGGTTACAATAGGGCTTCATCCCTGAAAGCATGAATATGTGTCTTTGCTCAATCGTGTCCGACTCTTTGTGATCCCACGGACTGTAGCCTATGAGGCTCCTCCATCCATGGGATTTTCCAGGCAAGAGTACTGGAGTGGGTTGCCATTGCCTTCTCCAGGGGATCTTCCCCACCCAGGGATCGAACCCGGGTCTCCTGCATTGCAGGCAGACACTTTACACTTTAAGCCACCAGGGAAGCCTGAACTAATACATAGTGAGTGCTTATTGGGGCTTCCCTGGTGGCTCAGAGGTTAAAGTACCTGCCTGCAATGCGAGAGACGTGCGTTCGATCCCTGGGTCGGGAAGATCCCCTGGAGAAGGAAATGGCAACCCACTCCAGTATTCTTGCCTGGAGAATCCCATGGACTGAGAAGCCTGTGACCCAGTCCACTGGGTCACAAAGAGTCGGACACGACTGAGTGACTTCACTTCTGGCTCAGCTGGTAAAGAATCTGCCTGCAATGTAGGAGACCTGGGTTCAACTTCTGGGTTGGGAAGATCCCCTGGAGAAGGGAAAGGCCCCCGACTCCAGTATTCTGGCCTGGGGAATTCCATAGAGTGCTTATTGTGGTGCTTGCTGTTATTAAGTGGAGATTTTCTTTATATTTCTCACATCTGCAAGAGCTGCTTCTTTAAAGGGTTCTACCCACACTTCCTCTATTTCATTTGTTTATTTTTCATGTTGTAAATGTAATATTTGCTCTAGTGAAAAATTTAGGAAATGTTAAGTGTAAAAAGAACACCCATGCACAAGCACTGCTGTTTTTGTTGTATTTTAATTAAAAAAAAATACATACAGATGATTATTTTTAGAAAATTGGGGTCATACATATGCCTATTTTTAAACTCAGCATCACGCTTTGAAAAATTTTCTAGGTTGTTGAATATTCTTTGCAAATGCATATGATTTGAAACCCATGAAGGGAGAGTATCAGATCAGGACAAAGGCAGAGACCAGGGTGATTCATCTACAAATTTCAAAGAGAACATTTAAAGACATTTAAATTTAACTTACTTTAAAGAAATTTAAGTTGAATTTAATTTAAAGAAACATCAAAGAGTGCCAGTAAACCAGCAGGAGCTGGGCGAGAACATGGAACAGAGTCTCCCTCTCTGCTCCCAGAAGGAACCAAGCCTGTTAACACCCTGGTCTTGGTTTTCTGGTCTCCAGAGTTGTCTTGCTTCAAGGGTTGCAGAACACCAAGAGATCACTTGAACACCACAACAACGGGGCTTTCTGAGAGCTGCGTGAGTGGGTCATCCCGTGAATCTGATATGTCCGTGGTTTCAGCTCTTGTCTACGGCGCATTCACGGTCCAGCACATGCCAACCAAGAGGGCAGGTATTAAGACAGCTCATTCTTTGTCTTCTGTCTTCCTGACAATGAAGACAGCTTATAATTAAAAGGTCAAACAGTCAAGCATAATAAATGGACTGAGAAGCCTGTGACCCAGTCCACTGGGTCACAAAGAGTCGGACACGACTGAGTGACTTAACTTGTGGCTCAGCTGGTAAAGAATCTGCCTGCAATGTAGGAGACCTGGGTTCAATCTCTGGGTTGGGAAGATCCCCTGGAGAAGGGAAAGGCCCCCGACTCCAGTATTCTGGCCTGGGGAATTCCATAGAGTGCTTATTGTGGTGCTTGCTGTTATTAAGTGGAGATTTTCTTTATATTTCTCACATCTGCAAGAGCTGCTTCTTTAAAGGGTTCTACCCACACTTCCTCTATTTCATTTGTTTATTTTTCATGTTGTAAATGTAATATTTGCTCTAGTGAAAAATTTAGGAAATGTTAAGTGTAAAAAGAACACCCATGCACAAGCACTGCTGTTTTTGTTGTATTTTAATTAAAAAAAAATACATACAGATGATTATTTTTAGAAAATTGGGGTCATACATATGCCTATTTTTAAACTCAGCATCATGCTTTGAAAAATTTTCTAGGTTGTTGAATATTCTTTGCAAATGCATATGATTTGAAACCCATGAAGGGAGAGTATCAGATCAGGACAAAGGCAGAGACCAGGGTGATTCATCTACAAATTTCAAAGAGAACATTTAAAGACATTTAAATTTAACTTACTTTAAAGAAATTTAAGTTGAATTTAATTTAAAGAAACATCAAAGAGTGCCAGTAAACCAGCAGGAGCTGGGCGAGAACATGGAACAGAGTCTCCCTCTCTGCTCCCAGAAGGAACCAAGCCTGTTAACACCCTGGTCTTGGTTTTCTGGTCTCCAGAGTTGTCTTGCTTCAAGGGTTGCAGAACACCAAGAGATCACTTGAACACCACAACAACGGGGCTTTCTGAGAGCTGCGTGAGTGGGTCATCCCGTGAATCTGATATGTCCGTGGTTTCAGCTCTTGTCTACGGCGCATTCACGGTCCAGCACATGCCAACCAAGAGGGCAGGTATTAAGACAGCTCATTCTTTGTCTTCTGTCTTCCTGACAATGAAGACAGCTTATAATTAAAAGGTCAAACAGTCAAGCATAATAACAAGTTTGCCTGGAAAATCCCATGGACGGAGGAGCCTGGCGGGCTGCAGTCCATGCGGTCGCTAGGAGTCAGATACGACTGAGCGTCTTCACTTTCACTTTTCACTTTCATGCATTGTAGAAGGAAATGGCACCCCACTCCAGTGTTCTTGCCTGGAGAATCCCAGGGACAGGGGAGCCTGGTGGGCTGCCATCTATGGGGTCACACTGAGTTGGACTCGATTGAAGCGACGCAGCAGCAGCAGCAGGGGCTTGCCTGATGACTTAGTGGTTAAGAATCCACCTTCCGACACAGGGGTTGCAGGTTCAATGTGGGGTGGGGGGCAACTAAGCCCACCGCCACAACCACTGAGCCCGCATGCTCCGGAGCCACGACTGCAACCAGAAGCACCTGTGTGCTGCACCTCGGGGAAGGCTGCACGCTGCGGGGAAGACCGAGGACACCCCCACCAAAAACAAAAGAGACGACAAAAGGCAAGCGAAGAAACCGAGAACTGCTGCGGGTTCGGAAGAGAAGCTCTGAATACTTTGGAGAACCCTGATGGTAGAGAGAGTTTTGTGGCAGGGTCCAACTGCACCTGCTTAACAAGCCTAGCTGACATTTAAAATTCCAAACACACCCTCTTTCTGCCTCCGCTGATCGGAATCGACAGTCGCATATAGTGTCTATGTCTTCCTGGGCTTTTTAGTCTTTTCCACTGGTCTATCCTTCAGGGATTTTGGATATCCTTTGGCAGGTTTCTGAATTTCTGATTTTTTTAAATTGATAATTTATTTAAGTTTTATTTTGAAACCAAAACTGATACTGGTCCCTGGACCACACTCTGAGAAGCAAGATTATAGACATAAGATAAATAATCACTTATTGATAGGTATATAGGGGTTTTTGACTTTTAAAAATAAGTCTCTGATGAGACTTGTATTTAAATTTTTCCTAATTTTCTGGACATTGAAATGGTAGGTCAGAGACTCTTAAAACTTACTATGAAGTGCTTCTGTAAAGGTTGTGTATATTATGGTCCCACGAACAACATTAAGGGGGCTTCCCAGGTGTCGCTAGTGGTAAAGAACCCACCTGCCAATGCAGGAGACATAAGAGACGCAGGTTGGATCCCTGGGTCAGGAAGATCCCCTGGAGGAGGGCCTGGCAGCTCATTCCAGTATTCTTGCCTGGACAATTCCCATAGACAGAAGAGCCTGGAGGGCTATAGTCTGTAGAGTCACAAAGAGTTGGACATGCCGACTAAGGTTCGTCTAGTCAAGGCTATGGTTTTTCCTGTGGTCACGTATGGATGTGAGAGTTGGACTGTAGAGAAGGCTGAGGGTGGAAGAATTGGTGCTTTGAAATTGTGGTGTTGGAGAAGACTCTTGAGAGTCCCTTGGACTGCAAGGAGTTCCAACCAGTCCATTTTGAAGGAGATCAGCCCTGGGATTTCTTTGGAAGGAATGATGCTGAAGCTGAAGCTCCAGTACTTTGGCCACCTCATGCGAAGAATTAACTCATTGGAAAAGACTCTGATGCTGGGAGGGATTGGGGGCAGGAGGAAAAGGGGATGACAGAGGATGAGATGGCTGGATGGCATCACAGACTCGATGGATGTGAGTCTGAGTGATCTCCGGGAGTTGGTGATGGACAGGGAGGCCTGGTGTGCTGAGATTCATGGGGTCGCAAAGAGTCGGACACGACTGAGTGACTGAACTGAACTGAACACTCTCCAACTTCAAAACCATGGTGGTTACTATAATTTGAATTTCTCTGACTCCTCTACCGTCAGCTGGAGAAAACCCTCTGCTTTTAAGGACTCGTTGGAAACGGCAACCCACTCCAGTATTCTTGCCTGGAAAATCCCTTGTCAGAGGAGCCTGGTAGGCTACAGTCCATGGGGTCGCAGAGTTGGACATGACTGAGCAACTTCAGTTTGGATTACCTTGTGTCTCCTTAAATAACCCAAGATAATCTTCCAATTTCAAGATCAAAGGAGCCATGTCACATAACACGATTCCATGAAGCAATTATCTCATCATATTCACAGGGTCTGGGGAGTAGAGTAAGACGTCTTTGGGGTCCCACTTAGAAATTCTACTTATACTATTCAAGCAAAAATTGTTATTTTCTCTTCACTCTCTGTCTTAACTGTTTCAGTTCTTCTGTAATAATCTTGTGCCTATGGATTGTAACATTTTTAACCTTGTTTTTTCTTTCCTATTTAATCTGAAATGTTTGGGTTAATGATGTTCCCAAGACACTCAAACTAAGAAAAAAAACCCAACAAATGGATTATAAATTAAAAATTCCTTTGATGTCCAAGACTATCCCTGCTCTGCACACTTGCTAACAGTCTCTAGGGGTGAGCAAATGGATGTGCTTTTGCTCTGAGGTTTAAATATTTCTATTTAATTTTGAGAGTTCCTTTGGATGGAAGTTTTTGCATGGGATAGTGTAAACCATTTTCCAGCATGTCTGGGATCTGACCTGTTCCAGGTTCATGACACCTCTGGATGGCTGTTAGCAATGCAAACTTGTTAATAAGTGAACTTGTTAATAAGTTAATAAGCAAACATTAATAAGTGAACTTATTAATGCTGTTGCCTGCAGAGTCACTAAGCACTGAGAAAACATTGTCTGTTAGGATTCAGGCCATGCTGCCTTTATCATGAAATGATTCTGTCTTGGCATCCTCAACTGGAGGTGGTATTGCCACACACCACACATTACAGAAAAATGTTCTTCATTGGTTAGAAAAAAGAAAAGAAAAGAAAAGCAAGTGAAGTCATTCAGTCATGTCCAACTCTTTGGGACTCCATGGACTATAGCCTACCAGGCTTCTCTGTCCGTGGCATTTTCCAGGCAAGGGTACTGGAGTGGGTTGCCATTTCCTTCTCTAGGGGATCTTCCCAACCCAGGAATCGAACCCAGGTCTCCTGCATTGCAGGCAGACGCTTTACCCTCTGAGCCACCAAAGGTGGTTTCAAAGCCATGATTTTTCCAAATACAAGATTACAAAAACTCCCTTTCTAATAATTCTGTCATTTAGATGCATTTGTTTTGACTTAGGAATGGAGAAGCTTCTGTGTTTGGGTATTTCACTACAACTTCACAACTGTCAAAATTCTTATTGAAAGAAACTTTGTTAATTTGATAGATGAGAAATGATATCTCAGTTTGAGTGAGGCAGAATATTTTATGCCAATTAGTCATTTATGTTTCTTCTCCTGATTCTGTTCTTGTCTATTTTCATTGGTTTGTAACCACTTAATATATCCAGAATGTTGATATTTTATCCTGACATTTCTTTTTTCAACTTTTAAAATTTGTATTGGAGTATAGCCAATTGGGCATCGCCGGTGGCTCAGATGGTAAAGAATCTGCCTGTGATATTGGAGACCTGAGTTCGATAACTGGGTTGGGAAGATCCCCTGGAGGAGGAAATGGCAACCCATCCCAGTATCTTTGCTTGCAGAATCCCACTGACAGAGGAGCCTGGAGGGGTACGGTCCATTAAGTTGCAAAGAGTGGGATATGAACTGAAGTGACTTAGCCGTAAAGCCAATTGGCAAGCAATATTGTGACAGTTTCAGGTGAACAGTGAAGGGACTCAGCCATGCATATACATGTATCCATTTTCCCCACCTGAAGGACAGGGAAGCCTGGTGTGCTGCAGTCTACGGGGTCGCAAAGAGTTGGACATGACTGAGCAACTGAACAACAACAAGTTTCCCCCAAACTCCTCTCCCATCTAGGCTGCCACACAAAATTGAGCAGAGTTCCCCACGCTGTACAGTAGCTCTTTGTCCATTTCAAATATATTCATAGCAGTTTATACATATCCATCCCAAAGTCCCGAATATCCCTTCCCCCATCTTTCCCTCCCACAGCCATTTTCATTTTCTAAGTCTGTGATTCTCTGTGATATTTCTGACATACATTTTGTCTCATGGTATGCTTTAACATTTTGCTCTTTTTTTTTTTTTGACATTTGGACATTTCAAAGTTTCATGAGAGGTTCCCCCCACCATTTGTGATTTCTCCCACCATTTTCTTTGCTTAGAAGTTTGCTTTTTCATCCCAAGATCAGCTAAAATTTCCCCTAGGCTTATCATTGTTTACATTTTTTTGATCCACCAGAAATTTCTTTCAAAGTATAGTATGAAGTTGGGACCCTACATTTTTGTCCCTCTAAATACTTAATTTGTTCTAACCTATTTCACAAATAATTATTTTCCTTTCTATAATGATTTTAATACCATCTTATATAATAAACTTAATTCTCCTTTATATATTCAGGAGTGTTTAAGGGTGTCTGCTTTGTCTCACTGATTTGTCTGATAATTCTTCAGTCAGAAGCATTCTTTGTTAAATTATACTTTTACATATATTTTCAAATATCTGATAGAAGGAAGAATTGTTCTTCACTACTTTTCCAAAAACTACGACTATTTTTCCATATACATTTGAGAGTCAATTTTAAAGTTTCACTTAAACATTTTTGTTGCAGTGATATACAAATCAATTTGGAGAGAGAATTAACGTCTTCACTACATTGAGTCTTTCAATCCAAAAATGTAAAGAATCTATATAAAGTCTTTTTATGCTGTTCCATAAAGTCTTTGCTTTTCTCATACAACTCATACATACCTCATTAATTTATAAAAAAAGAATTCTTTTTACTTAACTGGTATTTTAAGTTTCTTTGCTATTGTGACTGATATGTTTTCCCAAACGTGGTTTTAAATTGGTTATTAATGAGACATAGGGAAGTAACTTATTTTTAAAAATTCTTGTTTTAAAATCATATGTTTAAAAATCACTTGTTTATCTTTTGGATGCCTTACTCTTTATTGACAAGAGGAAAAGAATTCCAGCTCTGCTCTGAAACACGAGTGAAGGCATGACCTTACAGATTCTCTGCTGCTGCTGCTGCTGAGTCACTTCAGTCGTGTCTGACTCTGTGCGACTCCACAGACGGCAGCCCACCAGGCTCCCCCGTCCCTGGGATTCTCCAGGCTATCTGATATGCTCCTATTTTTAGGTGGAACTATTCTCATAAATTGGGCTCTGCAGGTGGTACAGTGGTGAAGAATCCATCTGCCTGTGCAGGAGATGTAGGAGAGGCAGGTTCGAACCCTGGATCGGAAAGAACTGCTGGAGGAGGACATGGCACCCCACTCCAGCATTCCTGCCTGGAAAACTACACGGACAGAGGAGCCTGGTGGGCTACAGCCCATGGAATCTCAGAAGAGCTGGACACGACTTAGTGACTAAACAACAGCAATATCCACATAAATACTATTTGTCTCATTTCATTCATTCATTCCCTTATCCAGATTTTCTTAAACTACAGCTACCAGTAAGTCAAAGTGGCTCAGGTGGCAAAGAATCCTCCTGCAAAGCAGGAAGGAAGATCCCCTGGAGAAAGAAATGGCAACCCACTCCAGTGTTTGTGCCTGAAAAAATTCCATGGACAGAGGAGCCTGGTGGGCTACAGTCCATGAGATTGCAAAGAGTCAGACAGGACTGTGTGACGAACTTTCACCTTCACCAATAAGATAGTGAATAAGAATCCCATGCTAGGATATGTCCATATCCTAACCCCTGGAACTGTGAATGTTATCTGACTTGGCCAAACAGACTTTGCAAACATGGTTAAACTAAAGACCTTGAGATGAAGAGATCTCCCAGGATTACCAGGGTGAGCTCAAAGTGATCATAAGGATCCTTATAAGGAGAAGGCTGGAGGGTCAGAGTCCACAGATGGAGGTGGGACAGGGCAGACAGAGGAGGACTGGAAGATGCTAGCCTGTTGGCTTGGAGATGGGAGACGAGGCCATGAACCAAGGACTGACTAGAGAGCTTTCTAGAAGCTGTAAAAGGCAAAGACATAGACTATTTCCTGGAGCCCCCAAAGGGAACACTGCCTGCCTGACACCTCGATGTGAGGAGTTCTGATCTCTTGAACTGTAAGATAATAAGTTCGTGTTATCTTAGATCTCTGGGTTTGTGGTTATTTGTTACAACAACTAAAGGAAATAAATACAGGAGCTCAGTGAGGAAGTATAGAAGACTGGGAGCCCCAGTCCACGCTGTAATGACTTACATCATGTAGTGCCCCAAACCATGCAAAAATGCAGGTATTTGAGGGGAAGACAACAGATGTCAAGTGTGTGTCTTAAGAATCATGACTAACTTGCAAGCCTGACTCTTTGTGTTAATTGCCTGCATTTCTCCCCTGCGGGAACCATCACAGAGACACTCCCGCTCTGTAAAATGATGCAGAGAACCAGCCACACACATTGGTCCCCTCAGGATTCTGCCCTCTCCCCTCCTTGAAACCAGTGCTGGGTTTAACCAGTGGCCTCAGACAGGGGGCCTGTCCTTAGGGCTGGGGGGCTCAGTGCAGGGTCAGGAAAGGAGAAAGGCAGTCTGCTTCAGCCTTTAACTCCCCCTCGGTGGCCTCCAGGGCTCTCATCTGGAGAAAAAATGTTCCAAACACTCTCAGATCTATGCAAGAAAATCCTGTGGATGAAAGGACCCAGGCCACCAGGTGAGGTTTAAATTACAGGCACCTGGTGTGTGACGTCCACCTCCCTGTCCCCAGTGTCTGTGCAAGAGCTCCTTTCAACCCTGCTTGGGACTCCTTTTGAGATGAGTTCCGATAAACTCACCGTTCGTCCTTCTTGTCTTTTCCAGAGGTGCTCGCCTCCTGTGATGCTGAGTGTTGCTCCCCAGCTGGTCCAGCACTTTACATGGCCCTGCCAGGACGCAGCTCTCCCTGGGTGACACCTGATCAGTGCTGGAAGCTCCGGCAGAGTCAGGGTCCCTGTCACTATCCACGGCAGGGAGACTGCGGCTCACAGCTATTTAAATAAGAGCTGGATTTATGAACACCATACATCAAAGCTCGACATTCTGTGTCATTCTTCACTGGGGCAGAACTGTGTTTCCAGAATTTATGGGAGTCCAGGCAGAAGAATTCCTACATTCTGATGCTCCAATTCTCTACTAAGATAATATAAGTAGTGGCACATTCCTTATATATTCCTACCTTTTTTCAAGGGTCCTTGAGGCTTCCAGACTGATGAAATATTAGGGTTGAGTTGTTTTAAATTGGAATGTAATTGCTTTACAGTGTTGTGTGAGTTTCTGCTGTACAGCAAAGCGAATCACCTGTACAGACATATCCTCTCCCTCTTGAACATCCCTTCTCCCCGCATCGCATCCCCTAGGTCATCACGGCGCCCTGAGCTGAGCTCCCTGTGCTGCACAGCACTTCCCACTGGCTATGTTACACAAGATAAGGAACATATGTCAACCCCACCCTCCAACTCACTTCACCTTCCCCTTCCCCCCACCCTTTGTCCATATGTTGTGGCTTAGATGGTAAAGCATCTGCCTACAATGCGGGAGACCCAGATTCAATCCCCGGGTAAGGAAGATCCCCTGGAGAAGGAAACGGCAACCCACTCCAGTATTCGTGCCTGGAAAACCCCAGGGACGGAGGAGCATCATAGGCTACAGTCCATGAGGTCACAAAGAGTTGGACAGGACTGAGCAGTTTCACTTCACTTCACTTCACTTCCATTCTCTGCACCGCATCTCGGTTACTGATCCACAGACAGGTTCATCTTGACCATTTTTCTAGATTCCACATATATTTGTAAATATATGATACTTGTTTTTTTCTTTCTGACTTACTTCACTCCATATAACAGACTCTAGGTCCATCCACGTCTCTACAAATGACCTGAATTCATTCCTTTTTATGGCCGAGTGATATTCCATTGTATATATGTACCATATCTTCTTTATCCATTCATCTGGGATTATTTGTTCTCACATTTTGGTTTTATAACTATAGATCCACAGGAAGTTTCAAAGATGGTGTAAAGAGATATCATGTACCCATCAGCCAGGAGCCCCAGTGGTTATGTCATATATAACTATAGTTCATCATCAAATCCAGGACCCTGGCATTGACACAGTGTGCAGAAGAATTTCTGTCATTTTATCCCGTGTGTCAATTTCTTGTAACAGCTACTGCAATCAAGACACAGCATTGCTCCATCTGCACGAAGACTTCCCTCATGCCGTCCCATCAGAGTCATCCACCTGCCATCACCACCACCTTGACCCTGTCTAATCCTGCAGACACTAATCTGGTCTCCATCTCTGTGATTTTCTCATTTCAGGAATATTACACAAATGAAATTAAGCACCGTATGACCTTTTCAAACGGGCTCTTTTCAGTCAGCATCATGCCCTTGAGATCCATCCAAATATCAATATTTCAACTCCTTTTAATTTCTGAAGACTATTCCGTGCTGTGGGTTTATTGCTGAACCAAACTTGGATTTGTTCACCTGTGCACAGTAAAGCCTGTCTACTGACACTGAGCTTCACTGAGGCAAAGCGTGTTTATTGCAGGACACCAGGCAAGAAGTCCAGGTAGCTGGTGCTCAAAAGGCCCGAAGTCCCTGATGGCTTTTAGGGAAGAGCTTTTAAAGGCAGGGTGAGGGAAGAGTGTTGAAGGTGCGTGATCAGCTTGCGGATGTCCTTCTGATTAGCTGGTGGTGAGATAACAGGGTGGTATTTAGTGAGTCAGCATCATCAACCTTATTGCTCCAGCCAGCCTGGGGTCTAGATGCCTGCAGTCAGAATGCAGTTAACTTCTTCCTCCTGATGACACCTTCCCCTTCCCCCCACCCTTTGTCCATATGTTGTGGCTTAGATGGTAAAGCATCTGCCTACAATGCGGGAGACCCAGATTCAATCCCCGGGTAAGGAAGATCCCCTGGAGAAGGAAACGGCAACCCACTCCAGTATTCGTGCCTGGAAAACCCCAGGGACGGAGGAGCATCATGGCTACAGTCCATGAGGTCACAAAGAGTTGGACAGGACTGAGCAGTTTCACTTCACTTCACTTCACTTCCATTCTCTGCACCGCATCTCGGTTACTGATCCACAGACAGGTTCATCTTGACCATTTTTCTAGATTCCACATATATTTGTAAATATATGATACTTGTTTTTTTCTTTCTGACTTACTTCACTCCATATAACAGACTCTAGGTCCATCCACGTCTCTACAAATGACCTGAATTCATTCCTTTTTATGGCCGAGTGATATTCCATTGTATATATGTACCATATCTTCTTTATCCATTCATCTGGGATTATTTGTTCTCACATTTTGGTTTTATAACTATAGATCCACAGGAAGTTTCAAAGATGGTGTAAAGAGATATCATGTACCCATCAGCCAGGAGCCCCAGTGGTTATGTCATATATAACTATAGTTCATCATCAAATCCAGGACCCTGGCATTGACACAGTGTGCAGAAGAATTTCTGTCATTTTATCCCGTGTGTCAATTTCTTGTAACAGCTACTGCAATCAAGACACAGCATTGCTCCATCTGCACGAAGACTTCCCTCATGCCGTCCCATCAGAGTCATCCACCTGCCATCACCACCACCTTGACCCTTCCTAATCCTGCAGACACTAATCTGGTCTCCATCTCTGTGATTTTCTCATTTCAGGAATATTACACAAATGAAATTAAGCACCGTATGACCTTTTCAAACGGGCTCTTTTCAGTCAGCATCATGCCCTTGAGATCCATCCAAATATCAATATTTCAACTCCTTTTAATTTCTGAAGACTATTCCGTGCTGTGGGTTTATTGCTGAACCAAACTTGGATTTGTTCACCTGTGCACAGTAAAGCCTGTCTACTGACACTGAGCTTCACTGAGGCAAAGCGTGTTTATTGCAGGACACCAGGCAAGAAGTCCAGGTAGCTGGTGCTCAAAAGGCCCGAAGTCCCTGATGGCTTTTAGGGAAGAGCTTTTAAAGGCAGGGTGAGGGAAGAGTGTTGAAGGTGCGTGATCAGCTTGCGGATGTCCTTCTGATTAGCTGGTGGTGAGATAACAGGGTGGTATTTAGTGAGTCAGCATCATCAACCTTATTGCTCCAGCCAGCCTGGGGTCTAGATGCCTGCAGTCAGAATGCAGTTAACTTCTTCCTCCTGATGGCTTTTAGGGAAGAGCTTTTAAAGGCAGGGTGAGGGAAGAGTGTTGCAAGGTGCGTGATCAGCTTGTGGATGCCCTTCTGATTAGCTGGTGGTGAGATAACAGGGTGGTATTTAGTGAGTCAGCATCATCAACCTTATTGCTGCAGCCAGCCTGGGGTCTAGATGCCTGCGGTCAGAATGCATTAACTTCTTCCTCCTGCTGGTGGTTTCAGCATCTGCAAAGCATCTCAAAGGACGTGGCTCAGGATATTACCTATAGCCCTTGAAGAGGGACTGAGGGCCTTTGACATCGTTTAAAGGCTAAACCGTCATTATTTTGTCTTTTTGGCTGCTTTCCTTTCTTTCTGCTTTTTTCTCACTTCTCTGATTGAATTTGCTCTCTGGAACTTGCAGAAGGTCTTGGGCATTGCAGGTTTTCTGCAAACGAGGCAGGCAGACGACACGGTGGTGGGGGTCTGTTCGGAGAAGGCCCCGTGGGTCCTCCTTGGCTGCAGACAAACCACAGTTGAGCCATTCAGATTGGGGGCCATTTTGGTCGTCTCCAGCCTGGGGCTATCATAGGTAGAACTGCTGTGAAAATTCAAACGCAGGCTTTTCTGTGGACACAGTTCTTCATTTCTCCGGGATAAACGCCCAGGAGAACTACAGCTGGGTTCGGTGGAAAGTATATGTTTTTTTAATAAACTGCTGAATTACCTTTTTGGAAGGGCTGTACCATTTCGCGTTCCTACCTGCAGTGCATGAGCAGCCTAGTTTCTTCATCTCCTCGCCAGCGTTTGGTTTTGTCACTCCTTCTCTTAGCGGTTCTGATAGCTGTGTACTGATGTATCGTCAGAGTCTTAATCTGCGTCTCTCTGCTGGCCAATGATACTGAACATTTTGTCATGTGCTTATTGCCATCAGAAAAGTTTCTTTGGTGAAATATCTGTTTATATCTTTTGTCTATTTTCTAATTGGATTGTTTGTTTTTTACTGTCGAATTTGATAGTCCATTATAAGTTCTAAATATGAGTCCTTTGTCAGATACATAGTTTGCAAATATTTTCTCCCAGACTGCAGCCTGCCTTTTCATCCTTTTAATAGAGACTTTCACGCCATAACAATTTTGAATTTTAGTGAGGTACAATTTATTGATTTATTATTTTATGCATTATGCTTTTGATATTATAGGAAATCAACTCTGACTATTCATTGGAAAGACTGATACTGAAGCTCCAATACTTTGGCCATGTGATGCAAAGAACCAACTCATTGGAAAAGACCCCGATCCTGGGAAAGATTGAAGGCAGGAGAAGGGAGTGACAGAGGATGAGATGGTTGGATGGCACCACTGACTCAATGGACATGAATTTGAGCAAACTCTGGGAGACAGTGAAAGACAGGGAAGCCTGGCTTGCTGCAGTCCATAGGGTTGCAAAGAATCAGACATAGCAACTGAACAACAACTAGAACTCTGCCAGTCTGTAGGCCATGAAAGTGGAAGTGTTCTATTCTTATCCTCTGAAAGTTTTATGGTTTTACATTTCACCTTTAAATCGTTGGTCTAATTTTTGAATAAGTTGCGATTTTAGTCGAGTTCATTTTCTTTTGCCTGGGGATACAGTCACGCGGGTACATGTTCCTCGATTCTTTGTCTCATCACAACAAAGATTTGGAGTGACGGACACTAAAGCCCCCTCGGGGTGGCACAGCGCTCAGGTCTCGGATAGACCGTGTTATAGCTCTCAGACAAATCGGTGTTACAGCTCAGTGTCACAGCTCTATTTTATTCAGAAGACAGCAGGAAAATCCATCTTCGAGGCGTGAGGGCATGTGGATCTAAAGACACGAAGAGAAGAGCTCCCCAGTGCTCAGGAGAGAGAGAGAGAGCTGGCTCTGGCTCCTCTATTTATATATTTATCTCTCCCAGGGCCTGTCCTATGTAAATTGGGCCAGCCAGGAGTGTTGTTTATTTTACCTGAGGTCCTCACTCCGGTCCTCTGACCTTCTTTTGTTTCATTTTCGCGGGCTTTTCCCTTTCTTGTCTGTAGCCACCGCCATTTTGGACTCCTTTTCCCTGTTCAACCTACCTAACAGAATGGTATAAGTAAGGTTTGCTCTGACAGATTGTGTAACATTAATTAGCCTGGGAGACAACAGCTAGAATGCTATTAAAAGATGCTGATGCTGGGAAAGATTGAAGGCAAGAGGAGAAGGGAGTGACAGAAGATGAGATTGTTTGATCTTATTGAGGAGTCATCACTGACTCAGTGGAACTAAGTTTGAGCCAACTCAGAGAGATAGTGAAGGACAGGGAAGCCTGGAGCATTGCAGTTCAAGGGGTTGCAGAGAGTTGGATATGACTTAGCAACTGAACAAGTCAGCCAGGGGATTTATCTAACAGGCAGTTAATTCAGGATTGGCAAGAGATCTGGGATGGGCTGCAGACAGATTTATGAGTCAGTGCAATTAGTAACTGGATCTGTTGCAGGAAAGGGGACCCCTTCCAGGGCCCGAAACTGGGCTCTTGTCTAACACTTGGAAATGAATTGTCCGAGACACATCTGCTGACAAAGCAAGAGATTTTATTGGGAAAGGGCACCCGGGTGGAGAGCAGCAGGGTAAGGGAACCCAGGAGAACAGCTCTCCCACATGGCTTGCAGTCTCAGGTTTTATGGTGATGGGATTAGTTTCCAAGTTGTCCTTAGCCAATCATTCTGACTCAGAGTCTTTCCTGGTGGTGCACCCTTGTTCAGCCAAGATGGATGCCAGAGAGGATTCTGGGAGGTGGTCAGACATGTGGTGTCTCCTTTTGACCTTTCTCGAACTCTTCTGGTTGGTGGTGGCTTATTAGTTCCGTGTTCCTTAGCAGGACCTCCTGTCGTAAAACAACTCATGCAAATGGTTACT
>SJYC01112883.1:0-40631 GCA_006408675.1 Madoqua kirkii
GGTGGGGGGGGGGAGCGCAGGCGAGCAAGCTAGCTTTGCCTCTTCTGTTTATATGTTTATCTCTCCCTGGGCCTGTCCTGTGTAAATTGGGCCAGCCAGGAGTGTTGTTTGTTTTACCTGAGGTCCTCACTCCGGTCCTCAGACCTTCTTTTGTTTCATTTCGCAGGTTTCCCCTTCCTCGTCTTGTAGCCACCGCCATTTTGGACTCCTTTTCCCTGTTCTACCTACCTAACAAGACCCAGTTGCCCTAGCACCTTTTTTTGAAAAGACAATCCTCCTTCTATTGAAATGCTTTTGCACCTTTACCAAAAGTTTGGAATTTTGCCTCTTCTAGAGCTCACATCCCAAATTCAGATGCAGCAAAGCCATCAGCTCTTGTTGTCCAGTTGCTAAGATGTGTCAGATTCTTTGCGACGTCATGGACTGCAGCACGGCCGGCTTTCTTGTCCTTCACTTTCTCTCGGAGTTTGTCCAAACTCATGTCTGTTGAGTTGATGATGCCATCCGACCATCTCATCCTCTGTACTTGATTTCAAGTATCTCATCCAGTGAGAGGTCATGCTGAGCTGCAGTGGCTGTGTGTGTGTATGTGCGTGTGTGTGTGTGTGAGAGAGAGAGAGAGGCAATCAATTTATTATTTTAAGTTACTCAGTTTGTGGTGCTAATACAGAAGTTTCATCATTTGGGTTTTTTTAAAAATAACTTTTTCTTTTGTATTGAAGAGCTGGTTAACAACATTAATGTTGTGATCCTTTCAGGTGGACAGCAAAGGGACTCAGCCATTTATACACATGTATCCATTCTCCCCTAAGCTCCCCTCCCATCCAGGCTCATGCAGTGGCTGTTTTTACATACACGTGTGTCATGGAGGGAACCTAACATCAAGAATAAGTTGCTCTGAGAGCCAACTGCAGCAGGCAACTTACTGGCAGGCTGAGCAGAGAGAGAAAAATAGAGAATTACTTTGTAAAGCAGAGAAAGCATCCTTACCAAGATGCTTTGGGTGGGAGGCAAGTGGCCTTTGAGGCTGTCAGCCAGCCAGCTTGGGAATGCTTGGAAGGTTCAGGGAAGCGCTAGTGCACGGCTGAGCCAGCCAGCCCTTGGGATGCAGCTCAAACCTAATGAGCCTTCTCCCATGTCAGCAGCGCGTATGCTTCTGGTTGTGAAAAGACAGAACTGTGATTTGAAAATGCCTCTCATCTGAAAATCTCCCCAGAGAAGTGACAGAAACAGCAGCTCCAAATTTTTTCACCATGTATGAACTGACGTCACATTCAAAAGTAGGATGCGGTGTGACTGCTTGCTGTGGGATCTTGGATTTTCTGGGTCATAAGATGTGAGCACCATAAGAACTTCCACCTGGCAAATCCTTCAGATAAAGCTGTTGTTTTTCCTTCTGACTGACTTCTCCTTGGCGTACATGTCCTGTCTGGGCTTGGGGACACAGGACCACTGCCCAGGGACAGGACCAGCCAAGGTGAGGGGCCGGCAGGCTTTCTGCTGAAGGCTTTGACTGAATGTGAAACAGGATGGTTGACAGCTGGAGTCGTGTCCACCAGCACAGTCGGCTCCGTGGAAACCACAACCAGCCTCTTATTGGACCCAGAGTGACTGTGTAAAACACACTCTTGGGAATATTATATCTAGCTGAAACATTAAAAATGTTATGACCCGGAAGGTGGTCCATTCAAGGACCATAAGTGTACTTTAGTTCCCCAAGAAATGAAATCTAGGGACTAAGAGGAACTAGAGAAGGAAAGGGAAATGGAAGGACTCTGAGGGAGAAAAATTGTGAGGAGAGCTGCCTCGCCTGCTCTGCTGAGGGCCCGGCTCCTTGTCATGGACGCTGGCCGGGTGCTGTGCTTACCTGTCATGGATAATTTGTGCATCCACGTAGGACTTCCGCTCCACCGCATCTCCAGCAGCTTCCACGCGTTCACCACTTCGACTGAGCTCACTCCATGGGTCTGGCGAACAGACTGCAGACCATAAGGTGAAGGCAAGCTAGTGTGAATGGGAAAAAGACAGCTTTTGAAGGCCAAGTTAGGCTTTTTCCGCAAGTGAAAAAACCGTGGTAAAATATATGGATAAAATCTTCCGTGTTAAGCATGTTTAAGTGCACAGTTCAGTGATATTAAACACATTCACATTGTTGGACAGCCGTCACAATCATCCATCCCCATAACTCTTTTCATCTTGCAAAACTAAACTCTACAGGAAATTCCATTCCTATTAAACGCTTTGTCCCTTTGCCCCCTTACTCCCCTACCCCGCTGCTCCAGTCCTTGGCTCCTACTGATCTCCTTTCCATCTGTATGAGTGTGACTACTCTAGGTACCTCCGATAAGGAGAATCATATACTTTCTGGCCTTTTGTGTCTGGCTTATTCAATTTAAAAGAAAGTTCCCAATATGGTGTATCATATGGCAGAATTTCCTCCTTTGTAAAGGATGAGTAACATTCCGTTGTATCTGTAGACCACATTTTACTTAACCATTCATCGGCTGATAGATACTCAGGTTGCTTCCACATTTTAGCTAGTGTGACCCACGCTGCTATGAACATGGGTACACACATACCTCTTCTAGACTTTGCTTTCAGCTCTTTGGAGTGTTTACCTGGACCACATGCTGGATCGTATGGTAATTATACATCACTGAAAGGCTGCCATTCTGTTTACCATAGTGGCTAAGCAATTTACATTCCCATCAACGGTGTACAAGCGTTCAGATTTCTCCACATCGTTGCCAACACTTGCTATTTTCTGATTTTTGCTTTAGGATGACCATCCTCATGGGTGAGGTGGTATCTCATTACAGTTTGCATTGCACTAAGGATTACTGCTGTTGAGCATCTTTTCATGTGCGAATTGGCCCTTCAGTGTACATTTTGGGCAGGAGGAGTGTCTATTCAAGTCCTTTGCTCGTTTTTGAATTGGAGTTTTTGTTTGCTTTGTTCCTCAGTGCCAGGTTAGACTTTTGAAAGGAAGTATAGGGCTGTTTAGAAAAAATAAATTAAGTGTGGCTTGGGAGGTAGACCTGAAATGAGAAGGCTAAAACCCCGTGTCAGCTTCTGCACCGAGCTGGTTTGTTGTTATTGTCTGGCCTTTTGAAATTAAGCCAATGATATGGCTTTCATGAGTCTCAGACTCTTTAAAGGCAAGGAGTTGGGAACTTGCTTTGTGTTGCCCTCTAGAAATGGAGGGATGCTCAAAGGGTCTGGAAAACAGCTACGTAGGAATCTACCCGAAGTGGAATGAACCACTGCCTCAGCTTTCCATGTGTTGTACAGGTTTCACGTGAATGGATGCTATTCTTTAACTCTGCATGCATTGCCACCCTTTTCCAGGGCCTGTCACAGGTGGATCTGAAAGAGCGGGATGCATACAGGCAAGCAGAAAATGGCCCTGGTGGGTTTGACTCATCACGGATCTGCCAGACACCCACTGGGAAGCTGGCACGGGGTCTGACTGGCACTCTGAAAGAAAAAGAAACATGAAATGACAGGATTCCTGAAGGATAGGAACACCCTGAAGAGTCTCCCAGCTCACTAGGGAGAGAACATGTTGACTCAGGCAAGCCAAGCAGAAGCACAGTGGGTGGTTATGGCTACAGTGAAGGGATGGGCGAGAGGTTCCCAGGATGGGGGGTTGCCACCCTGGTCTGGCTCATGACGCCCAGCAGGTGGTCCTGACCTTCAGGACCGGAGTCAAGTAGGACTGCGACGCTCACGCTCATTCCTAATCCTCGCCCTCCTTTCTCAGCTCCTGTCCTCTCCCAGGGGATGGTGGGGAGCTTGAGGGAGGCAGGGGAGGGATGGTCTGCCACAAGCTGTGATGGAGGCAGCTGCTCCTTCAGGGAGCTCTGCTTCTAACCGCGTGGGGAGGCTCCACTCTGGAATAGTCCGTTTACCGTCTTGGCTGGAAGGTCCCTTCTTGAGGTCTAGCATTCACAAAGAAGTGCCTCCTCTCAACCAGGAAGGCGAAGGAAATTTCCTTGAATCATCAGGGGTGGTATGTAATCCTGACGGCTCTTTCTGTGGTTAGTGGCTTCTGGTCACATTAGGGATATTAACCCTAATATCACTTTATATCATGACTCGATGGACATGAGTTTGAGTAGGCTCCGGGAGATGGTGATGGACAGGGAGGCCTGGCGTGCTGCAGTCCACAGGGTCGCAAATAGTTGGATACACCTGAGTGACTGAACTGAACTGAACCCTAATATCAGTCTCTTGTCATTCTAACTTTGAAGCCCAGTATGGGCTTCTCAGTGCTCATTGGAGAAAACCTCTAAAATACAATATTGGTGAGGCCAAAGTACAATTGTCAGACTGGGCTTTTAAAGACTTAGAGATTTATCTTCAAGAAAACTTTTGCCATTCCCACCATTCAAATAGGAGTTGTTTCCTGGAAGACCTTTAAATAAACCTGTGTGTTCAACCCACCCAACTGCCAAAGGTAAAGCCTGAAAGAACCAGGATGTGGGCCTGTCTCCCCAGTTGGGTCTTCTTTATCTTCCAGAGGTGTTTTCTTTTTTGTTAAAATAAATATTTATTTATTTGGCTATACCAGGTCTAAGTTGTAGCATGTGGGATCTGGTTCCCTGACCAGAGAATGAACCTGGGCCCTCTGCATTAGGAGTGCAGGGTCTTAGCCAGTGGACCACCAGGGAAGTCCCCACAGGTGTTTCTGATGATGCCGAGTGGAGAATCAGGGGCTATAGTCTGGGCCCTTCACAGTCACCTTTGCCTCACCTTTCGGGATCAGTTGGAGATGAGCCTAGGCTCCTAGAGGTTCTTTTGATTAAGTTCCTGTGTCCCTTCGATGTCAGTCTAGCAGATGTCTATCCATAGATAAATGCAGATCAAAACCACATTGAGATATGAGTTCATACCCACTGGGATGGCTGTAATCAAAATGACAGATGGTAATAAATATTGGCAAGGACGTGGAGAAATTTGGACCCTCACAGATTGCTGATGGGAATATAAAATGGTGCCATTGTTTTAGAAACCAGTCCAACAGTTCCTCTGAAGATTAAATGTTGAATTACCATATGATCCAACAATTCCACTCCCAGGCATAAACCCTACAGAAATGAAAGCAAGTCCTCTACCATGTGCTAGAACAGCTACCAGGAGCCATTGAAATTGTAGCCCATGTAGGCAGTCAGCAAGCATTCACTCATGTGACTCATTAATTCAACAGATGTTGAATGTCTACTGTATACCAGGTCCTGGGAAACAGTAGTGAACAAAATAGAGAAAAACCATGCCCTCATTTACCTTACAAGGCAATGGGGAGAAGGATGTGCGTGCATGCGTGCTAAGTCACTTCACTTGTGTTTGACTCTTTTTATTATTATTTTTAAATTTATTTTAATTGGAGGCTAATTACTTTACAACACTGTGGTGGTTTTTGCCATATTTCAGTATGAATCAGCCATGGGTGCACATGTGTCCCCCATCCTGAACCCCCCTCCCCTCTCCCTCCCCATCCCATCCCTCTGGATTGCCCCAGTGCACCGGCTTTAAGTGCCCTATTTCATGCATCAAACTTGCACTGGTCATCTATTTCACACATGATAGTATACATGCTTCAATGCTGTTCTCTCAAATCATCCCACCCTCGCCTCCCACAGACTCCAAAAGTCTTTTCTTTATATCTGTGTCTCTTTTGCTGTCTTACACATGGGGATCATTGTTACCATCTTTCTAAATTCCATATATATGCATTAATATACTGTATCTGTATTTTTCTTTCTGACTTACTTCACTCTCTGTAATAGGCTCCAGTTTCATTCACCTCATTAGAATTGACTCAAATGTGTTCTTTTTAATAGCTGAGTAATATTCCTTTGTGTATATGTACCACAGCTTTCTTATCCATTCATCTGCAGATGGACACCTAGGTTGCTTCCATGCTATTGTAAACAGAGCTGCACTGAACATTAAGGTACACGTGTCTCTCTCAGTTCTGGTTTCCTCGGTGTGTATGCCCAGCAGTGGGATTGCTGGGTTGTATGGCAGTTCTGTTTCCTGTTTTTTAAGGAATCTCCACACTGTTCTCCATAGTGGCTGTACTAGTTTGCATTTCTACCAACAGTGTTGAGGGTTCCCTTTTCTCCACAGTGTTTGTCTCTTTGTAGCCCCATGGACTGTAGCCCACCAGGCTTCTCTGGCCATGATATTCTTCAGGTTAGAATACTGGAAAGGGTTGTCTCCTCCAGGGCAACTTCCCTACCCAGGGATTGAATCCACATGTCCTGAATCCCAGCAGATTCTTGACCATTGAGCCACCTGGGAAGCCCATTAACTATGTAAGTAGAACATACTGTGAATTAGATAGGGGTGTGGAGGTCAGAGGAGATTTTGCAAGCTTAAATATGATCATCACTGGGAAAAGGTATAGCTTGAATGAAGTCCTGAAGGAGTTGTGGAAGTGAGTCAGAGAGATTTCTGGAAGAACAATATACAAGACAAAGGGACCTCAAGTGCACTGACTCTGAGGTGGGAGTGCGCCAGACATACCCCAGGTGCAGCAAGACTAGAGGGGCTAGATGTGAGTGGGGATGGTGGGTGAGGCTGCAGTAAGGGTGATGATGTTTTATCTGAATGAAGTGGGGAGAGTGTGGGGCAGTGGTGTGATGTGATGTGACTCGGCATCTAGAAGGATCACTCCAACTCTTTGTGGGGTTGAGTTGCTTACTCACTGGTGCTCAGGACAAGGGGAAACCAGGGAGACCAATTAGAAGGCTATTACAATAACCCAGCAAGAAATGAGAATATCTTGGACCAGGTGATCACAGAGGAGGTGGTGAGCTGAAGGATTTCTCCCGATGCCTTGGAAGAGAGATGGGAGATGAAATAAGGTGAAGGTTGGTTGTAGAGCTAGAGAGAATCTGGGTGAATAAAAACAAGATGGATCAAGGAATGCTGAGAGGAGACACAGGCTTCCAAGTGGGATGATGTGTATTTACACCCAACAGAGAGAAAAAGCTGGAGTCCTGGTCAAAGGATTGCAGCTTTCCATCTACTATAAAACTGCAGAATTAATCCAGTTGTTGAGTTCATTATAACTGATGGTAGAAGGCAGCATAAGTAATTTGAGAGGATAGAATTGCTCTCCTGGCTTTGTTTCCAAATTATGGAAAGAAAAGCAGCACATCAGCTTAGTGAACAAACACAGAGGTGCTTCTGAACCATGAGGCAGAAAACCACTTATGTTTACTTTCATAATTGGCTTTCTGGATTGTCTGGGACCATAACACCACCATTCTCCTCAACAGCCTCAGGAAAAGTGAAGATTCCTTCCCTGTCCTGTATGTTCATTTCTTTCCTTCTCCACTTTCATTGTTGTAATAACTGCCCACTTTGGGTGGTTCAATTGCCCTCTGTGGAAAATATAACAAACAACAAAAAAAGAGATAGGTCTGGGAGAGCCTTTTTTCTAAGGGTATGTAACAAGAAGTACATATTTACTTTCGGAAATTTGCTCCTTGATTGAATTTAAAATGTGTTGAACACTGAAACTTTGATTTCCTTGTAGGTTTTCAGGAGCATAATTATTTCTCCAAATCCTTTCTGCTTGTTACAGGTGATGAGGATGGAGCAATGAACAAAACAGATATAATCCAACTTAATGGGCTTCTTTTGGAGAAGGAAATGGCAACCCACTCCAGTGTTTTTGCCTGGAGAATCCCAGGGACGGGGAAGCCTGGTGGGCTGCCGTCTACGGGGTCGCACAGAGTCGGACACGACTGAAGCGACTTAGCAGCAATGGGCTTCCCTGGTGGCTCAGACGGTAAAGAGTCTGCCTGCAATGCGGGAGACCTGAGTTAGATCCCTGGGTTGGGAAGATCCCCTGGAGGAGGGTATGACAACCCATTTCAGTGCCCTTGCCTGGAGAATCCCCTGGACAGAGGAGCCTGGTGGGCTGCAGTCCTTGGTATCACAAAGAGTCGGACACAAATGTGTGACTAGGCACACGTGGAGTTACAGTCTAGTTGCAGGAGCTGGAAATGAACAGATAAATAAGTGAAATGCCGTATCTTGAGATGATGAGCTCTCCAAGAAAAAAACAAGCCAAGATGTGGATGAGGTGTTCCTGGGTGGAGAGGTCATTGGCAATTAAATGGGGCAGGCAGAGAAGACTCCTCTGAGACCCTCTCATTTATTTGCTATCTGCACTAAAGGCCTGAAGAAGGTGAGGGACCCTGGCAAGTATCTGGGGGAGGGGAGACCAGCAGGTGCAATGGCTCAGAGGCAAGAGGACTGTCTAGTAGGCCCATGTGGTTGGAGCAGATTGAATAAGCTGAGTGGTAGGAGATATGGTCAGACTGGAGAGAGAACAACAGTGTAGGTGCTTAATGAATCTAAGCTCTCCGAACAGCCTTCTCTATGAGAAGGGGTG
Organism: Madoqua kirkii; assembly: GCA_006408675.1. Taxonomy (NCBI): domain Eukaryota; kingdom Metazoa; phylum Chordata; class Mammalia; order Artiodactyla; family Bovidae; genus Madoqua; species Madoqua kirkii. Next base: position 8,414 of record SJYC01112883.1, read on the forward strand.
CCAGGGGAGAGACAAGGCACTGTGTAGAAGGGCTCTGGAAAGATAGAATGGGTTAAGGTGCTTGCCAATCTGATAAGGGACTTAAGCTAGAATATATAAACAACTCTTACATGTTAATAATAAAAGGGTAAATAATCCATTTAAAAATAAACAGAGAGTTGGAAGAGATATTTCTAAAAAGAGGCTCTACAAATGGCTGATACAAATTGCATTTCTCTAATACTTAATGTTCTGGAAAAGATGGGAATACCCGACCCCTTGACCTGCCTCTTGAAAAACCTATATGCAGATCAGGAAACAGCAGTTAGAACTGGACATGGCTCCAGATAGTAAAAGGAGTATGTCAAGGCTATAAGTTGTCATTCTGCTTATTTAACTTCTATGCAGAGTACATCATGAGAAACGCTGGCCTGGAAGAAGCACAAGCTGGAATCAAGATTGCTGGGAGAAATATCAATAACCTCAGATACACAGATGACACCACCCTTATGGCAGAAAGTGAAGAGGAACTAAGAAGCCTCTTGATGAAAGTGAAAGAGGAGAGTGAAAAAGTTGGCTTAAATCTCAGCATTCAGAAAATGAAGATCATGGCATCTGGCTCCATCGTTTCATGGGAAATAGATGGGAAAACAGTGGAAACAGCGTCAGACTTTATCTTTATCCAAAATCACTACAGATGGTGACTGCAGCCATGAAATTAAAAGACGCTTACTCCTTGAAAGAAAAGTTATGACCAACCTAGATAGCATATTCAAAAGCAGAGACATTACTTTGCCAACAAAGGTCCATCTAGTCAAGGCTATGGGTTTTCCTGTGGTCATGTATGGATGTGAGAGTTGGACTGTGAAGAAGGCTGAGCACCGAAGAATTGATGCTTTTGAACTGTGGTGTTGGAGAAGACTCTTGAGAGTCCCTTGGACTGCAAGGAGGTCCATACAGTCCATCCTAAAGGAAATCAGTCCTGGATGTTCTTTGGAAGGACTGATGCTAAAGCTGAAACTCCAGTACTTTGGCCACCTCATGTGAAGAGTTGACTCATTGGAAAAGGCCCCGATGTTGGGAGGGATTGGGGGCAGGAGGAGAAGGAGACGACCGAGGATGAGATGGCTGGATGACCTCATCGACTCGATGGACACGAGTTTGAGTGAACTCTGGGAGTTGGTGATGGACAGGGAGGCCTAGTGTGGTGCAATTCATGGGGTCACAAAGAGTCGGACATGATTGAGTGGCTGAACTGAAGTGAATAGCTAATGATGTTGAGCATGGAAAAAAATGTTCAACAATTTTAATCACTAGGGAAATACAAACTGAAACCACACTTAGCTAACCCTTCACACCCACTAGAATACTTATAATGAAAGAGACATGTAGTGACAAGTGCTGCCAGTGATATAAAGAAACTAGAACTCGCCAAGATTACTAATGGGAATGTCAAATGATGCAGCTTCTTTAGAAAACAGCCTGGAAGTTTTCCTAAGTTTAAACATAAGATTGGCATCAGTTCAGTTCAGTTCAGTTCAGTCACTCAGTCGTGTCTTACTCTTTGTGACCCCATGAATTGCACCTCACTAGGCCTCCCTGTCCATCACCAACTCCCAGAGTTCACTCAAACTCATGTCCATCGAGTCGATGAGGTCATCCAGCCATCTCATCCTCTGTCGTCCCCTTCTCCTCCCGCCTCCTATCCCTCCCAACATCGGGGCCTTTTCCAGTGAGTCAACTCTTCACATGAGGTGGCCAAAGTACTGGAGTTTCAGCTTTAGTATCATTCCTTCCAAAGAACATCCAGGACTGATCTTCTTCAGAATGGACTGGTTGGATCTCCTTGCAGTCCAAGGGACTCTCAAGAGTCTTCTCTAACAGCACAGTTCAAAAGCATCAGTTCTTCAGCCCTCAGCCTTCTTCACAGTCCCACTCTCGCATCCATACATGACCACTGGAAAGACCATAGCCTTGACTAGATGGACCTTTGTTGGCAAAGTAATGTCTCTGCTTTTGAATATGCTATCTAGGTTGGTCATAACTTTTCTTTCAAGGATCAAGCATCTTTTAATTTCATGGCTGCAGTCACCATCTGCAGTGATTTTGGAGCCCAAAAAGATAAAGTCTGACTGTTTCCCCTGTTTCCACATCTATTTCCCGTGAAGTAATGGGACCAGATGCCATGATTTCATTTTCTGAATGTTGAGCTTTAAACCAACTTTCTCGCTCTCCTCTTTCAATTTCATCAAGAGGCTTTTTAGTTCCTCTTCACTTTCTGCCATAAGGGTGATGTCATCTGCATATCTGAGTTTATTGATATTTCTCCTGGCAGTCTTGATCCCAGCTTGTGCTTCTTCCAGCCCCGTGTTTCTCATGATGTACTCTGCATATAAGTTAAAAAAGCAGGGTGACAATATACAGCCTTGACGTACTCCTTTCCCAATTTGGAACCAGTCTGTTGTTCCTGTCCAGTTTTAACTGTTGTTTCATGACCTGCATTCAGGTTTCTCAAGAGGCAGGTTGGGTGGTCTGGTATTCCCATCTCTTTCAGAATTTTCCACAGTTTATTGTGATCTACACAGTCAAAGGCTTTGGCATAGTCAATAAAGCAGAAGTAGATGTTTTTCTGGAACTCTCTTGCTTTTTCCATGATCCAGCAGATGCTGGTAATTTGATCTCTGGTTTCTCTGCCTTTGTAAAACCAGCTTGAACATCAGGGAGTTCACGGTTCACATATTGCTGAAGCCTGGCTTGGAGAATTTTGAGCATTACTTTAAAGAGTGTGTGAGATGAGTGCAATTGTGTGGTAGTTTGAACATTCTTTGACATTGCCTTTTTTTGGGATTGGAATGAAAACTGACCTTTTCCAGTCCTGCGGCCACTGCTGAGTTTTCCAAATTTGCTGGCATATTGAGTGCAGTACTTTCACAGCATCATCTTTCAGGATTTGAAACAGCTCAACTGAAATGCCATCACTTCCACTAGCTTTGTTCATAGTGATGCTTTCTAAGGCCCACTTTGCTTCACATTCCAGGACATCTGGCTCTAGGTGAGTGATCACACCATCATGATTATCTTAGTGATCACACCATCATGATTATCTTATGTTCCAACAATTACACTGTTTGATATATATTCAAGAGAAAGAGAACATGTGTCCCAGTAGAAATTCGTACACAAATGTTCATAGCAGCGTTATTCGCAGAGTCAAGGTTATTTGTAGTAACAGCTTACAAGGTCATCAACTGATGTTCCAGTTTTGTGAAAAATGTCATTGGTATTTTGACTTTTTCTCATTGTAGCAGTTTCAAAAATTATTTCCTGACAGAAGTCCTGTAACAGATGTATATGAATACCTTCTATCTGTCTGTGACTTGTCTGTTTGGTTTCCTAATAAAATTTATTAGATGAGCAGAAGTTTTAATGATGAATGACAATTTACCAAAATGACTTTTAATGGTTGTTACTTTGTTTGATTTTCTTGCACATTCAAGTCCAACCTCAAAGTCATTAAGTTACTCTCTTTGGTTTTCTTCTAGAGCTTTATAGTTTTCGTTTTTATGATGAGGCCTAGATCTTGCCTGGTATAATTTTTGTGTAGGGTATGAAGTGGGAATTGAGATACTCCCCACCTCCCCTTAAATTCACTTGTTCCCACATCATTTTTTGACAAAATTTCCCTTTGAGTTGCTTTGCTATCTCTGTTGAAAAATTATCAGATCATATATGTTTGGTTTATTTCTGGAGGCTCTGTGTTTTTTTTTTTGGTCTATTTTGCCTGTTCTTTAACCAGTGCAAGGCTGATCTGATGACTGTGGCTTTACATTAAATTTTAAGTCAGTTAGTGTAGTTTCTCCACGTTTGTTCTTTATCAAGATTGTGGCTGCTCTTCTAGGTGCTTTGAATTTTCATATATATTTTAGGATCAGCTTGTCAGTTTTTATTTTTAAAAACCTGCTGCAGTTTGGTTTGGGTTTGCATTCATCTAGAGATAAATTTGGAGAGAATGACATTATAACATGTTGTCTTCTAATCCTAAAACATTGTATATATTTCCATTTATTTAGGTTTTCTGTTATATCTTTTAGTATTGTTTTATAGTTTTTCACTATAGAGATCCTATACACATTTCATTAAATTCATCTGTAAGTATTTCATGTGTCTGAATACTACTAGAGTATTTTTAAAATTTTCAGCTCAATCATGTCCGAGTCTTTGTGACTCCAGGGAATGCAGCACCCCAGGTTCCCCCCTTCCCAACTCCCAGAGCTTGCTCAAAATTTTAGTTTTCTTTATTTTTTAAAAATTTACTTTCATTTATTTCCTCGGTGATGCTGTGCTGTATGTGGGATCTTAGTTCCCTGACCAGGAATCCAACCTGGGCTCCCTGAAAAGGAAGCATGAATTCTTAACCACTGGACCACCAAGGAAGTCCCCCAAATTCTATTTCTAAAAGTCATATAATAACATAAACATGTCTAAATATATACGCACATGTATGCATATGTACTCATTTGTCATCTGTATTCATCTGTCATCTATCTATCCATCATTTTTTGGGTACTAATTCCTCTGAAGTGGCTAAACTGCATTCTGTAGTTCATGGTGCAATTTTATCACTGGCCCATGTACAGCAGGTATGTTTCATGCACATATGTATGTATTTTTAGGAAAAAATTGGCTTGAAACTCAACATTCAGAAAACGAAAATCATGGCATCAGGTCCCATCACTTCATGGCAAATAGACGGGGAAACAATGGAAACAGCAACAGACTTTATTTTCTTGGGCTCCAAAATCACTGTAGATGGTGACTGCGGCCATGAAATTAAAAGACACTTGCTCCTTGGAAGAAAAGCTATGACAAACCTAGACAGCATATTAAAAAGCAGAGACTTTACTTTTCCAGCAAAGGTCCATCTAGTCAGGGCTATGGTTTTTCCAGCTGTCATGTGTGGATGTGAGAGTTGGACTGTGAAGAAAGCTGAGCGCCGATGAATTGATGCTTTAGAACTGTGATGTTGGAGAAGACTCTTGAGAGCCCCTTGGACTGCAAGGAGATCCAACCAGTCCATCCTAAAGCAAATCAGTCTTCAATATTCATTGGAAGGACTGATGTTGAAGCTGAAACTCCAATACTTTGGCCACCTGATGCGAAGAGCTGACTCATTGGAAAAAAGACCCTTATGTTGGGAAAGATTGAAGGCAAGAGGAGAAGGGGATGACAGAGGATGAGATGGTTGGATGGCATCACCAATTCTATGGACATGAGTTTGAGTAGGCTCCAGGAGTTGGTGATGGACAGGGAGGCCTGGCATGCTGCAGTCCATGGGGTTGTGAAGAGTTGGACACAACTGAGCGACTGAGCTGAACTGAACTGAACTGAATCCGCCTGCCATAACAAAGCTCCACTGACATTAAACTAGATCTAATCATAAGCCTAGCTAATGAAAAAAAGTAAAAGATATATTCAAATTTGAAAACTAATAAATGAAGGGAAAAAATGAAGGGGAAAAAATCATTTCCCCATTGCCTGTATGCACATGAATCGTAAATCATATACAGAAAAGGAAAGTTGCCTGATACAGCAGACAAGAGTTCAGCTAGAAATACTTGATCCCAATGGAGATGCAGGTGAAGTAGCTTCCTGAGCTGTGGCAGGGATGAGGGGAGGAGCAAGGATGGGGCTCCAAGGTATGAGCAACGGGGGTGCAGGTCTCACCTCTGGGGCTGAGGGTGTCGGGGAGGGATGGTGCCATCTGAGCTCAGTGAGGGGCTGTCAGGGGACCAGCAGTCCAGACCCACCTGTCCTGTCCTTCTATCTGCTGCTGGAGCAATGAGCTGCCACTCAGAGGGCCTGCGCATGCAGACCTGGGGGCAGTCTCGGGCACAGAGCAGGCCAGGCTAGGGCCCAAATCATTTTGGAAAACAGCCAGCACATTTGACCATGTTCCATCCAAAGTGTGCGTGGTGTGTGCTTTATTGCCTCATTCACATATATTTATTTAGCAATTATCTTTGGTGCTAGTGGTAAAGAACCCTCGTGCCAATGTGGAGACAGAAAAGACATGGGTTCGATCCCTGGGTGGAGAAGATGCCCTGGAGAAGGAAATGGCAACCCACTCCAGTGTTCTTGCCTGGGAAATTCCATGGAGCCTGGCAGGCTACAGTCCCTGGGGTCACAAAGAGTAGAACACGATTGAAGCAACTTCACACTTCCGGAGCTTCTACAATCTTCCATGCCATACTAGGCGACTGGAAGTCAGTGATGGAAAAAAAAGAAGCTAAGTGAGGCCTGCGGACCCAGGGAGCTACTTTCTAGTGAGGAGCAAGGCCAGATAATAAAGAGACAGAGGATGGTGATACTTGTCTGCAGATAGTTCCGATAGGGAAACGGGTAACCAGGGAGACTGTATAACTCGAGGAGAGGACATTGATAACTGATATCAAGAAGGCAGGAAGAGTTAGCCTGGGAAAGTTAAGGAGGCAGAATGTTCTAGGCAGAGAGGACACGGAGTATAAAAACCTGAGAATTGGAAACCTGGGCAAGGGAAAGAAGGCAAAGGAGATGGGTGAGGGGCAAGGAGCTGGCCCGCTGCACAAACGTCTCTTGATTGCAGCATGCTGACCCCAGGGGAGGGAGTGGGCCTGTGGGGAGGGGGCTGGAGGCTGAGGACATGGTGAGATGGTGTGATGTGTGTTCTACACAGATCTCAGTGGCCGTGCAGAGTGGACGGTGGGGCAAGATTTGGGGAAGGGACTTCATAGAGGTTTCCATGGAGCCCTGGGGTGATTGCCACAGAGACCGAGGACAGATGGGCTGTGTTGAGAGCATCAGAGAAGAGAATGAAGAACAATTCAGAACTTCTCTAATCACCCAGCGGGTTATCTAGCACTAAGTAAATCACAGAGATTTACTCTATGAGGTGGCTCAGAGGGTAAAGCATCTGCCTGCAATGCAGGCGACCCGGGTTTGATCCCTGGGTCAGGAAGATCCCCAGGAGAAGGAAATGGCAACCCACTCCACTACCCTTGCCTGGAAAATTCCATGGATGGAGGAGCTGGATGGGCTACAGTCCATGGGGTTACAAAGAGTTGGACCCGACTGAGCGACTTCACTTTCTTCCCTCTTTCTAAACCATAGTAAAATCTCTCCCAGAGAATCCTGAAAAAAAAAAAAAAAATCAAGGTGCAGATGTATTTCAGCCAGTGGAAGCTTGCTTTTCTAAGGAGTCGAGTGAGGCGTAGGCAGGTTCACACGGACTCCACGTGGTTGCTGCCATCCCTGAAGGCCCCCGTAATCAGATGATGCCACCTCTCAGGTGCTCCCACCACAGGGGTTCCAAGGGCAGAAACAGGAGGGGCTGGAGTGCGAAGTGAAGATTCCCAGCTCTCAAGCATTTACTGCCTGATCTGAGCGGATACAAGACTGCTCACAGGGAGACCAAGATGAATCATAGGTTGATTCCCTAAGAGCACACAGCCAGTGTAATAATCCAGCTTCATTTTGAGAAGTTGATCCATAGGATAAACATAACACTGAGTATGCTTGGGTCATAGTTACAGCTCCTCCGATTTACTGCAGAGTCAATAGAGACTGTTCTGGAAAATCGTTTTTATGAGAGAGGCCACTCTGATGTGAAGCTCAAGTGATGCAATGTCCACGTGAATTGTAAATAAATGATTCATCCCTTGAATTCAGAGGACATTTGCAGTGAAGCAAGGCACTGAGTCTCAAAACATAAGGAGACAAGGAAGTCTTCTTCCAAGAAATGTCTGTTTTAGTCTTCCACTCATTGTTTGATTGGGTTGTTTGGTTTTTGGTATTGAGTTTTGTGAGCTGTTTGTATATCTTGGAGATTGATTCTTGTCAGTTGCTTCATTTGCAAATATTTTCTCCTTCCTAGGATTGTCTTCTCATCGTGTTGATGGTTTTTCCTTTGCTGTGCAAAACCTTTCAAGTTTAATTAGGTCCCGTTTGTTTATGTTTGTTTTTATTTTCATCACTCTAGGAAGTGGGCTACGTAGCACAGGCAGCTCAGCTCTGTGGTGACCTAGAGAAGGGGGTGGGGAAGGCCAAGGAGGGGGGACATATGTTTATATATAGCTTATATGATTTATAGAGTATAGGATTCACTTTGTTGTACAACATCATAAAGCAACTGTATTATGATCAAACCCCAGTCTCCTGGGGAGATTGGTAAATGCAGGAGATGGTAAATGCAGATTCTTTACCATCTGAGCCACTAAGGAAGCCCCCAAATAGAAAATGTTAAAAAATTAAAAATATGAAATATCTTTGCCCAGAAAAGGCTTCCTAGGAAGACAACCCCCTTAGGAAGACAACGCAGTAGTAGCATCTCCCATCTGCACCCTCCCCGCCGGGAGACTCTGATCCAGATGCTCTCCTGGGGGGCCTAGAACTTTGCATTTTTTCTACCATCCTCTCATGATTCGGATGCACAGCCAAGGTGGGGAATCACTGCAGTGGAGGGTCGACTCTAACTTCTGTTGAAGGGAGGTGTATCTCTTACTGACTTGGCCCGTGAACCACTTTCTTCTCACGGTTCACATCCCCAGAGTTCATAATTCCTTAATATTAATACAGGAGGTGGTGTTAGTGGTAAAGAACCCATCCGCCAACACAGCAGACATAAGTGACATGGGTTCAAATTGTGTGTTGGGAAGATCCCCTGGAGGAGGGCATGGCAACCCACTCCAGTATTCTTGCCTGGAGAATCTCATGGACAGAGGAGCTTGACAGGCTACAGTCCATGGGGTTACAAAGAGCTGGATATGTCTGAAGCATGCACACAATATGTAAACTTTATTTTTAGAGCCCTTTTGGGTGAACAGCAGAATTGGCTGAAAAGTACAGAGATTTCCCATAGATGACCTGACCCTACACTCAAACCCTCCCTATCAACATTCCCACCAGAAAGGCACATTTGTTACAGTCAGTGACCTGCACTGACCCACTCCCATCTCCCAGAGTCCATAGTTTATAACAGGGCTCACTCTCGGTGTCATACACTGTGTGCCTGCGTGCCTGGTTGGGTCTGACTCTTTGCGACACTTTTGACTGTAGCCCGCCAAGGTCCTCTGTCCATGGGATTTTCCAGGCAAGAATACTGGAGTGGGTTTCCATTTCCCTTCTCCAGAGGATCTTTCCAACCCAGGGACTGAACCCGTGTCTCCTGTGTCTCTTGCATTGCCGGCAGATGCTTTACCCACTGAGTCACCGGGGGAGTCCATACATTCTGTGGCTTTGACAAACACACACTGACATGTATCCAGCATTATAGTGTCATATAGAGTCTCTGGTGCCCTAAATGTACTTCTTGCTTTGTGTCCTAAACGTACTTCTTGATTTGCCTGTTCATTCTTCTCCTGCCCAATCCCTAGTAACCACTGTTTTTTCATTTTTACCACTATGTTATCTTTTCCAGAATGCCATAAGGTTGGAATCATATACTATGTAGTCTTTGGGGACTGAATTCTTTTACTTAGTAATATGCACTTGATCTTTGCCTGTATTTTTTCACTGCTTGATAGGTCATTTCTTTTTAGTGCTGAGTAATAGTCCATTAGGCTCACTTAGAGCGTTTAACTCTCAGAGTTGTCCCCTCTGAGCCACCAGTGATTCATCAATTAGAGGTCTTCCTACTCAAGCGTTGGCTCTCTGGCTCTCTGATCTCTATTTTTGTCATCACATCTTCTCTGACGCTGACACTTTCCCTTCCCTCGTATAAGGACACTTACGATCACATTTTGAGCCACCTGAATAATTCAGGGAAATCTCCGTATCTCAGAGGCCCAACTCACAAATCCCTTTTGCACTGCAATTCTCCTACCCCTGCGGCTATGCAAACAATGCCTTTGTTGATGAACTTTTCTCAAAGGGGCCCATTTCCAGCATCATCTTTTCCTGGACTAATTAAATCCATAACTTTTATGTAAAAAAATGGTTGCAAAAGATCGACTCACGTAGCATTTAACCAACAGGGTTCCAAGGAAATGAATAGGTTACTGAAAATTACTCAGAAATCAGGGTTTCCTGTAGAGATAACAAAGGGGAAATGGGTATCGGTGTTATTTGTAAACTGAAGATATTTGACAAGACGATAAAATGAAGACACACCTACATGGTGTTAGTCCCTCAGTCTTGTCTGATTCTGTGGACCCCATGGAGTGCAGCCCACCAGGCTCCTCTGTCCATGGGATTCTCCAGGTGAGAATACTGGAGTGGGTTGCCATTCCCTTCTCCCCATGCCTACATAAAGGCTGCCCAACTTTGAACAACTCTGTCAGGATTTTGCTGCCTTTGTTATTGGAAGGAACCAGCTGTCCTTTTTGTTCAAGAACCATATTGCAGGCAACTGAGAATCTCCCCGTGTGCCCTGGTTGCACTTGGCAGTGCAACCTGAGTGCTTTGTCCCTAACTTAATACACAGTGCATGTGGGAAGCAGGTTAACGAGGGGTACCCTTGAGCACCCATGCCCGCAAAGGTGTTCATGTTCTAACACCCATGAACTGTTGTGTTACCTGACAAAAGACACTTTGCAGATGTGATCAAGGTCACTGATTTTTAAGAAGGGGAAATTATCCTGGATTATCTGAGTGGTTCCCATCTAGTCTCATGAGCCCTTCAAAGCAGAGAACTTTCTGCTTTGAAAGCAGAGGAGAGATGTAGTAGATACAGAGATCTTCCAAGGATAAGAGATCTTCCAAGTATAAGAATTCCTCCTAGTTTTCCTGTTTCTGAGACAACCATATAATTTTTCTTCTTTCATTTGTTGATGTGTTAATGTGATGCATCCTTTTATTTGGCTTTTTGGATTTTCAGACAACCTTGCATCCTTGGAATAAATTCCACATCGTTGTGGTGTATGATCCTTTTAATGGACTTTAAAAACCGACTTGCTAGAACTTTGTTGAAGATTTTTGCATCCAGGCCGTTGGTGATACTGACCTGTAAAATTTGGGGGTGGGGAGGAGGTGTGTCTTTTTCTGGTTTTGGTGTGAGGGTGATTGTGGCCTCATAGGGTGAGTTCTGAGGCATTCCTTTCTCTTTGATTTTTTGGAATAGTTTGGGGAGAACTGGTGTGAACTCTTTAAATGTTCAGCAGAGTTCACATAGAAAAATTCATCTGACCCTGGGCTTTTGTTTATTGAAAGTTTTTTATTGGTGATTCAACTTTATTACTGGTAATTATTCTGTATGCATTTCTTTTTCTTCTTGATTCAGTCTTGAGAAAATGTGCATTTATAAGAATTTATCCATTTATGTTAAGTTGGCCATTTTGTTGACGTATAATTGTTCTTTGTGGACTCTCATCATCCTCTGTATTTCTACGGCGTTGGTCGTAACCTCTCTTTCATTTCTTTTTTATTTAGGTGCTCTCTCTTCTTGATGAGTCTGACTAAAGCTGTGTCCATTTTGCTTATCTTTTCAAAGAAATAGCTCTTAACTTCATTAATCTTTTCTCTTTTTTGGTCTTAATTTCATTTATTTCTGCCCTGATTTTATGAGCTCTTTCCTTCTACTATATTCGGATATTGTTTACTCTTTTGCTTGTTCCTTCTAATCTGAATGATACCTTTGCCTGGTACATTATACTTGGTTATAGATTTTTTTCCTTCTTATCACTTTGAACATATGGTGCCACTCTTTTTGCCTGCAAAGTTTCTGCTGAAAAGTCAGCTATTGGTCTTTTGAGAGTTTTCTAGTATGCAATCAGTTGCTTTTCTCTTGATGTTTTTTAAGCTTCTCTAAGTTTTGCTGTTTTAATTATGATGTGTTTGTGTGCAGACCTCTTTGGGTCAAGGGGCTTCCCAGGTGGCCCTAGCAGTAAAGGATCTGCCTGCTGAGGCAGAGGAGGTAAGAGACACTGATTTGATCTCTAGTTCAGAAAGATCTTCTAGAGAAGGAAATGGCAACCCACTCAGGTGTTCTTGCCTGGAAAATCCCATGGTCAGAGGAACCTGGAGAGCTACAGTCCATGGGGTCACAAAGAGTCAGACAGGACTGAAGTGACTTAGCACTCTTTGGGTTCATCCTGTTTGGGACTCTCTTTTCTTACCAGACCCAGATATCTGTTTCCTCTCCCAGGTGAAGGAAGTTTTCAGTTATTATGTCTTCAAATAACTTCCCTGCACACCTTTCTCTTCTCTTTTTAGAACCCCTATGATGAAATGTTAGCAGGCTTGATGTTGTCCCAGAGATATCTTAAACTATCCTCATTTCTAAAATTGCTTTTTCCCTTTATTCTGTTCAGCTTGAGAGATTCTCACTGTTTTGTCTTCTGGTTTGTGGATGTGTTCCTCTGTGTCATCTCATCTACTGCTGAGTCCTTCCAGTGTATTTTTTATTTTTGTATCTTTTACTCTATTTTTATTGCATTCTTCAGATCGGCTTGGTTCTTCTCATTTTCTCCTCCACTGTTACTCTTCTGACCGCCTTCATCTACTCTTCTTTCAAGTTCCTTGGGCATCTCTATGCTCATTACCTTGAACTCTTTATCCACGAGATCACTTATCTTTGTTTTACTGTGCAGTTGCTCAGTTGTGTCCGACTCTTTGCCACCACATGGACTGCGGCACGCCAGGCTTCTCTGTCCTTCACCATCTCCCGGAGTTTGCTCAAGCTCATGTCCATTGAGTAGGTGATGCCTTTGTTTAGTTCTTCTGGGTTTTGTCTTATTCCTTCATTTAAAGCTTATATCTCTGTTTCCTCGTCTTGCCTCCTTGATGAATTGGTTTCTATATATTGGGTAAGTTCTCCTGATCTTGGAGAAGTGGCCATAGGCGGGAGACTTGCTAGGGGCCCCAGGAGCACACTCCCCTCTGGTGATTAAAGTTACGTGCTCCAGGAGCACCCACTGCGCAGGCTGTGTGGTTCTTTCCTTTGTGGTGGGATTGACTATTCTGGGCACGCTGGTAGGCGGGGCTGGCCTTGTCCTTCCTTGCGTGGTTATTACTGGCCCTTTGGTCTGCAGGTAAGCTCCTAGAGGTACTAGACTAGAAGGACTCCAAAATCACACTTGCCAGCACCAGGGTCCTCAGGGAAGAACAGGCTCCCAAAGGTGGCTGCCACCAGCATCTGCATTCCCAGGGTGAGCCTCAGTCACCTCCTCCCTCTCCTGGAGGCTCTCCAAAATCAGCACATGTGTCTCATCCAGGTTCCTTTCAAACTGCTGCCTCTGCACTGGGGCTCAGAACGTGTAAGATTTTGGGCGTGCCTTGTCAGAGTCAAGCCTGATTCCCCCCATCTTTTGGCTGTCTTGTAGACAAGCCCTGCTGGTCTTTGAAGCCAGGTGCTCTGGGACTCTTCTTCCTGGCACGGGACCCCTGGGCTGGGGAGACTGATGGAGGGCCCAGACCCCTCACTGCTTGAGGATAACCTCGGTAATTGGATTATGCTCCTATTTGTGGGTATCGCCCACCCAGGGAGATTTGCCATATCTCTACCCCTTCTCCTCACCTCAGTGTGCTTCCTTCTTCACGTTTTTAGTTGTGGAGACTCTTTTCTTCTAGTCTTCAGGTCATTCTGCTATTCACCTGCTCTGTAAATAGGGGCAATTTTGGCGGGCCCACAGGAGGAGGTGAGCTCGGGGTCTTCCTACCCTGCCGTCTTGCCCACCTTCCCCCTCCAGTGCAAGACTTTATTTAAGTGTTCCAACAACACCCAAAGAGACAGAGCAGGAGCCTTAACTACTGAATTGAACTGATACATTCAATTCCTGTATTCAACATATGAATTCAGATCCAGCCCCCAAGGCAGGCCTGAAAGCAGGAGGAGGACGCGGCTCAGAAGAGACAGAGGGAACCGCAGGAAACCCTGTGGCTTCAAGAGGCAGGAAATATATGACTGCGGCTGAAGTCAATTTCCCCTGGAGACGGAGAGGGAGATAAGGTTGGAAAAAGCAGAAGACAATTTCTGTTTAAAAGGCTGTGGGGAAAGTACTTTGTCCTCATTTGACTGATCATAAGAATAAGCGAAGCAATTTTGTTCCAGATCATAAAGTAATGGCTCTCTTCTGCAAGATTATCTACTAGGAGGACCTATGTCTTTCTCTGGTGATGGGATGATAAACAATGCCCATGACAGATTGCCTGGAAAATAAGATGTAATGATGAGGGTCAAACATGCTTATTAAAACCATGTGGAAGGAAAATCAGGAAGAAGGGAGACTGCTGTTAATTATGACAAGGAAGCAGGTAACAAAGTGGCTAGACAGGCTTTTTCACAGATGTTTGGGTTCAATATATTTTGAGACTGTCAAAGAGGCACATTAGAACCTTTGCATGTATTCAGGCTGCACTGGGTATTAACTACCTGCTCTTCCTTCACAGGGAGCAAGTAAGATGGCCAGGTGATATTTTTATTAAGTGAAAACGTTTCTTCGATTTAGATTTTCTTCCTTTTTCTTGGAAATGGTAGACATCCCACCTGTAGGAATTGCAAACGATCTTCTCTATAACCCAGAGGCCTGGTTGCTGCACTTCATGGGGTTGCAAAGAGTCGGACACAACTGAGCGACTGAACTGAACTGAACTGATAGCCCAGAGCTGAGGAGTTAGTGTTTTAGAGCCAGGCTGTCTCCGCTGAAATCTCAGCTCCTCCCTTGACTACTGTTCAGTCGCTCTGTGCCTCAGTTTCCTCCTTTGTAAAATGAGGATGATGCTAATGGTGGTGCCTACTTGGCAAGGCTACAAGAGGACTGAGTCACAGTCCGTACAGAAGACTATCCACACCTTGCAACATTAGCTGTGAACCCAAGTTTGCTTTTCTATTAATTCCTCACTTTCTGCTCACTTTTATTGTAGCTGAGCAGGTGTTTCTTCTTTATTACACATTTTCTTATGCCTTCAATTGTAGGGTCTGTGGTCTTTCTTGGAGGAGGGGCTATTTCTCGTTTCCAATCAGCTGATCAGTCACTGGAGGAGTGATGGGGAAAGTTCAGACAAAATGCACAGGATGCGAGTGGATGCTGGAGGCAGGGGCTTGCGTTCACACTCTTGTCCCAAGGCTGACTCATCAACACAGCCTCTAGAAGCCTCTGCCGAGTATCAGCTGTGGCAAGAACTGGTTAGAGCCACTGATGAGGTGTGGTGTTCAAACTCACTGGCTGAATCATTCTGATCAACTGTTAGGATGAATTGTAAAAAGCGGCATTTATGTAGGTCAGAAAGGATAAATGTTGACAACGCTGTATGAGTCAAGATCATATTTCATGTTTCCTACATGTGTGGATTCATATATATGAAGTGTGCTTAGTCGCTCAGTCATGTCTCACTCTTTGTGACGCCGTGGGCTGCAGCCCATCAGTCTCCTCTGTCCGTGGGCTTTCCCAGGCAAGAATACTAGAGTAGGTAGCCATTCCCTACTCCAGGGGCTCTTCCCAACCCAGGGATCAAACCCGGGTCTCCTCCACTGCAGGCAGATTCTTTCCTATCTGAGCCACCAGGGAAGACATGGTTATGAATAGTTATATCATTTACTACTTTCTAGATGGAACTACTGATGCCAACAGGCTGCATTAAACAGCTCTGGGGACAAAAAGATAATTCTCTTCTACGTCTCACTCAGATCTTGGATTAAATACTTTCTGCACTTCATAGATTTGCATTTACCAGGTTCCTCTACATGCTGGGCGAGACAATACTTAAGTCACCAGCTATCCATAGTTTAAGATCATTTAAGGTTTGTCGTCATCGCCAGCATTAGTCTTCTGTAAAAGCGCTCGCCTTCCTGGATGGCTTACAGGAATATTCCTAAGCATTTTGAGGAGGTCATAGAAGGACTCCAGGGGGAATATGAAGTATACGGATGGTCCTCCTTATGGGTATCTTCACTTTGGAAGCACCTGGAGTATGATTTTGCTATGTAAGGGAGAAGAGGAAGAACAAAAAAGGAAAATTTTTGTGATCCAAATGTCTGCCTTTGTCTCCGGTCTAACGTTGGGAACAGAAATTCCTGGGTTAACCATAACAGTAACTAGCATGACTGAGGAACTAGCTTTTATTCTGGTTCGGTCTAAGCCCCTGTCATCCATGGGGACTGTCCTGGTGGCCCTCTGCTTTCATGCCATCCCTGCCTGTAGCTGTTCAGCACAGGACTGGTTGTGTTGTCCTTGCTGGCTCTTAAGAATAATTACAGACAGTTTTCAGACTTTGTATCTCCAATGTCAGAAGCCTAACCTCTTTGACAGTCATCTCACACTGAAGGTTTTACTTCGTGTTAAAACGCTTTACCAAGTGCTGGAGAGCAGATCCAACTTTAGTAATATTATCAGTCAGCTAAGCTGGGTTATGTTGCAGTTAACAACTCTAAGATCTCTGAGCTTTTAATCAGTACCCTAAGCATTCCATTCTTGTTTGCTCAGCTGATTGTGCTTTTGGGGTTTTCTCTGAAGAATGAAGGAGTCATATTTCACTTTTTTTTTAAAAGGAAAGTGAAATATGACTTTTAATTATATGAGTTATAATCAGTAATTTACCATAACTTTTCTTGAGCAATTCCCTGAAATAGAAATATGCAATAGCAATATTGTTTATGCGTACATTATTTGTTTATTATTATTGTTGCCTGGGTCAGGAAGATTCCCCTGGGGAAGGGAGAGGCTACCCACTCCATTATTCTTAGGTTTCCCTGGTGGTCTAGATGGTAAAGAATCAGCCTGAAATATGGGAGACTTGGGTTCGATTGCTGGGTTGGGAAGATCCCCTGGAGGAGGGCATGGTGATCCACTCCAGTATTCTTGCCTGGGGAATCCCCGTGGACAGAGGAACCTGGCCAGTTATAGTCCGTGGGATTGCAAAGAGTTGGACATGACTGAAGACTGAACAATGACTTTCCCCCATCACCCAGCAATCACTATTTCACTTTCTCTCTCTATGAATTTAAGTATTCCAGGTACCTCATGTAACTGGGCTTCCCTGGTGGCTCAGAGGGTAAAGCCTCTGCCTGCAATGCAGGAGACCCAGGTTTGATCCCTGGATCAGGAAGATCCCCTGGAGAAGGAAATGGCAACCCACTCCAGTACTCTTGCCTGGAAAATCCCATGGACAGAGAAGCCTGGTAGACTACAGTCCAGGGAATGGCGAAGAGTTAGACAGGACTGAGCAACTTCACTTTCACTTTCATGTAAGTGGAGCCATACAATATTTATCCGTTTGCAACCAGTTTCACCTAGCTAGCATAATGTTTTCAAGAATCATCCATGTTGTAGCACGTGTCAAAATTTCCCTTCTTTGGCGAATAACTGTCTTGTCGTGCTCATATTCCACTGTATTCATATTCTGGATGCACCACAGTTTGTTTACCCATTCATCTGTCAACGGCCAGTTGGATCGCTTCTGCCTTTTGATTATTATGAATAGTGCCACTGTGAACACTGCAGATTTATTCAAGTCCCGGATCTCAATAATTTCTGGGGTTTACCTAGAAGCGGGATTGTAGGCTCGTATGGTAGTCCTAATTTTAACTTTTTAAAAAAGAAATGAAACAGCAATATTTAACTCAGTGTTTTAAACACTATTTTCTGTGGGACTGTGGCCCCTTCGGTGACTCCCAACACATTTTAGCCTTGTTAAGTTCTGAGAAATTCTGCACAAAGGAAATCTGTTTATCTTAGATTCATGCAGCGTTCATCAAATTTATTTAACGGTAGAATTCCTGCCCTGGTTTTTGAGCTATTAAGACCTCACGAAATATAGTGTAGGAAATATTAACCATTCAACTCACTCTCCTGTGGGCTATGTGAAAGATGGCCAGATGGTCTAAGGATAAATCTAAACTGTGGGGAATAAAGATGCCACAGTGCAGTCAGCTCCCTGGGCAGCATTCTCATTGGCTAAAAATTGCTAAAAATGCCTGACACCACCAGAAACGAAAAATCAAGTTGAGTGAAAGAGATGAAACCTGGCAAGAAGAGGGCAAGGAGCAGAGTGAGGCTGAGGGTAGAGACTGCCCGTCTATGGTACATCCACAGCTATTGACTGCGGGCTGCATTCCGCTCCCTCGCTCATTCAAAGGGCAATTTGAAAATGGATGCTATTCTGTCATTTCCCCTGAGGAAAGAGGCTCAGACCACAGGGCTGATAAGAGAGTTGTTGGGGTTGGAGCTGTTTTTGTGACTCTGAAGCAGAGAGAGAGAGAAGGGACCACCGGTGGATCCCGGAGTGGCTCCGAGTTGGCTGCAAAGCTGGGCCGCCCGCAGCTGCAGAGCCACACGGGGCTTGTCTGTGGGTGAACAAGGAGCCCTCCGACCTCAAGGGACCCTCATGGTGTCCATCTCAGGAGGAACATCCCAACATTTTTTGGATCATGTGCTATACAGAAAATGAGAGTTTTTATATGATAACCTGGGATTGTTGCAGTGAAAAGGAAAGAAAAAGAGGAATGGGTTTTTCTCTTTTCCTTTCCTGGAAGCAAAGAGGGTAAAGAGAACAGTGAGCAGGACTGAATGGTTCCTAATTTTCTTATGTTAACTGCTCCTAACTCTGCACGTCTGCAAGTTTACTGTTCTGCCCCCTAACTCTGCAGGTGGTACACTTCGCACCTATGTGCCTCTGACTCTGCTAAATTCACCCCTCATCTGGAGCTCACCCTTTGTCACCCTTTCCCTTGCAGTTACACATCAGAAAGAAGGCTGCAGAGCCTCCAAACCGCCAGACTCCCTTGCTGGGTTAGTGCTGCCAGCCTAGGACTGTCTTTGAAACAGCACAAGGAGAGAGGAAGATCCTGTCTCCTTTGGTCCTCATCACTGACTTTGAGCCTTTGCCTGATAGAAGCCCCAAGACACCTCATGGAAGGCTGTGGTTCCCGAGGCGGGAGCCCACTGTGTCCCCGTCTCCACTGGCTAAGAATTAAAGCCATCTTTCTTTTTCCTCCAGACTCTGTCTCTGTAATTTTTCATTCATATTTGGTGGGTAGAGAAGGCGGAGATTTTGGCCAGCAGCAGCAGGGATGAGCTAAAGATACAGGAGGCTGGCCACAGACCTGGGCACTGCGGACACCCCAAACCTCTGCCCAGCTTCCCTGTGGGCTGAGGGTATCTCTCTGTATCAGTTTAGTTTTTAAACAAAAACAAAAACACATTTTATCATAAAATATAATATCACATGAGTAATACATGTTTATTGTATAAAACATAAAATGTAGCCTCAATACAAAGCAGAAGAGAAAGAAAGACTAGTGGCTGTTTATAAGAAGCATTCTTTCAAGACATTTCTAAAATTAAATTTTGTTCAGAAAACTCTTTCTTAGATATCAATATGTGAGTATAGGTTAAATGATTTAAAATAAAAATTATTAAAATAGAAAATTCTGTTTCTATAAGATTCTTTTATAAAATATAAACTTTAAAAATTTGAGATAATTTTAGATTTACAGAAAAACTGCAAAGACAGTGTTCCCCTGGATACCTCTGACCTAATTTTCAGTTCAGTTCAGTTCATTCCCTCAGTTGTGTCCAACTCTTTGTGACCCCATGGACTGCAGCACGCCCAGCCTCTGTGTCCATCACCAGCTCCTGGAGCTTGTTCAAACTCATGTCCATTGAGTAGGTGATGCCATTCTCTGTTGTCCCTTCTCCTGCCCTCTATCTTTCCCAGCATCAGGGTCTTTTCTGATGAGTCAGATCTTTGCATCAAGTGGCCAAAGTGTTGGAGCTTCAGCATCAATCCTTCCAATGAATATTAAGAACTGATTTCCTTTAGGATGGACTGGTTGGATCTCCTTGCAGTCCAAGGCACTCTCAAGAGTCTTCTCTAGCACCACAATTCGAAAGCGTCAATTCCTTGGTGCTCAGACTTCTTGATGGTCTAACTCTCACATCCATACATGACTGGTGGAAAAACCATAGCTTTGACTAGATGGACCTTTGTTAGCAAAGTAATGTCTCTTTTTTAATATACTGACTGCTGCTGCTGCTAAGTCGCTTCAGTCATGTCTGACTCTGTGCGACCCCATAGGTGGCAGCTCATCAGGCTCCTCCATCCCTCGGATTCTCTAGGCAAGAACACTGGAGTGGGTTGCTATTTCCTTCTCCAATGCATGAAAGTGAAAAGTCAAAGTGAAGTCGCTCAGTTGTGTCTGACTCTTCGCAACCCCATGGACTGCAGCCTACCAGGTTCCTCCATCCATGGGATTTTCCAGGCAAGAGTACTGGAATGGGGTGCCATTGCCTTCTCCAAATATACTGACTAGGTTGGTCATAGCTTTTATTCCAAGGAGCAAGCATCTTTCAATTTCATGGCTGCAATCACCATCTGCAGTGTTTTTGGAGCCCCCCAAAATAAAGTCTGACACTGTTTCCACTGTTTCTCCATCAATTTTCCCTGAAGTAATGGGACTGGATGCCATGATCTTAGTTTTCTGAATGTTGAGCCTTAAGCCAATTTTTTCACTCTCCTTTTTCACTTTCATGAAGAGGCTCTTTAGTTCTTTGCTTTCTGCCATAAGGGTGGTGTTATCTGCATATCTGAAGTTATTGATATTTCTCCTGGCAATCTTGATTCCAGCTTGTGCTTCATGCAGCCCAGCGTTCCTCATGATGTACTCTGCATATAAGTTAAATAAGCAGGGTGACAATATATATAGCCTTGATGTACTTCTTTATCAATTTGGAACCAATCTGTTGTTTCATGTCCAGCTCTAACTGTTGCTTCTTGACCTGCACACAGGTTTCTCAAGAGGCAGGTCAGGTGATCTGGTATTCCCATCTCTTTCAGAATTTTCCACAGTTTGTTGTGATCCACACAGTCAAAAGCTTTGGTGTAGTCAATGAAGCAGAAGTAAGTGTTTTTCTGAAACCACCTGCTTTTTTGATGATCCGATGGATGTTGGCAATTTGATCTCTAGTTCTTCTGCCTTTTCTAAATCCAGCTTGAACATCTGGAAGTTCTTGGTTCACATACTGTTGAAGCCTCACTTGGAGAATTTTGAGTATTACTTTGTTAGCATGTGAGATGAGTGCAGTTGTACAGTAGTTTGAACATTCTTTGGCATTGCCTTTCTTTGGGATTGGAATGAAAACTGAGATTTTCCAGTCCTGTGGCCACTCCTGAGTTTTCCAAATCTGCTGGCATATTGAGTGCAGCACTTTCACAGCATCATCTTTTAGGATCTGAAATAACTCAGCTGGAATTCCATCACCTCCACTAGCTTTGTTCATAGTGATGCTTCCTAAGGCCCACTTGACTTCACATTCCAGGATGTCTGGCTCTAATTGAGTGATCACACCATCGTGGTTATCTGGGTCATGAAAACCTTTTTTTGATATAGTTCTTCTGTGTATTCTTGCCACCTCTTTTTAATATCTTCTGCTTCTGTTAGGTCCATACTATTTCTGTCCTTTATTGTGCCCATCTTTGCATGAAATGTTTCCTTGGTAGCTCTAATTTTCTTGAAGAGATCTCTAGTCTTTCCCATTCTGTTGTGTTCCTCTGTTTCTTTGCACTGATTACTGAGGAAGGCTTTCTTATGTCTCCTTGCTATTCTTCGGAACTCTGCATTTAAATGGGAATATCTTTCCTTTACTCCCTTGCCTTTTGCGTCTCTTCTAGAGCTAGATTTAGTTTCCCCTAATTAACATATTCTCTTCTATTACCATTAACAGAAACACTATAATCTCTCGTTATCACAGTACATTTGCAAATTTAAGAAACCAGCCTGTGTCCATTGCTATGAACTAAACTAAACAGATTTTATTTGAACATAGCATTACTTTTTGGTGGGCTTCCCTGGTGGCTCAGATGGTAAAGAATCTGCCTCAATACAGGAGACTCAAGTTTGGCTTCTGGGTTGGGAAGGTCCCCTGGAAAAGGGAATGGCAACCCACTTCAGTATTCTTGCCTGGAGAATTCTGTGGATAAAGGAGCCTGGTGGGTTGGTAAAGAGTTGGACATGACTGAGCACCTAACACTCTCACTTACTTTCAGATAACTACAGTATCTCTTTACACATCCATTTTCCAGAGGCGTTACTGAAGATCTTAGGTTTTCTATCTCTTGTTCTTGAATTCAATAGTTTATATTTATATGTGTGCATGTGAATTGCTTCAGTTGTGTCTGACTCTTTGTGACCCTATGGGGTCACGAAGGCTTTTCTGTCCAGGGGATTCTCAAGGCAGGAATACTGGAGTGAGTTGCCACTCTTCTCCAAGAGATATTTTTTGACCCAGGGATTGAACCTGAATTCTTTACGTCTTGGGCACTGGCAAGTGGGTTCTTTACCACAAACACCACCTGGGAAGCCCCATATTTATATTTACCTAACATAAATCATCTGCTTACTGTGAAAAAATGCTTCCTATGATTATCAAATGTGTTCTTTTATGTGCAGTAATTTAAGTAGATTAACTAAGGTACAATTCAACAGACCTTCCTCATAATGATTATAGTCACCCTTTTTAGAAAAAAAACATTGCGGTATAGTGGATGTATAATATTATTTAAGTTTCAGGTACACAGCATAATGATTCATAGCTTTAAAGGTAATGTCCCATTTATATTATTATGAAATATTGGCCATATTCCCTGTGCTGTACAATATATCCTTGTAGCTTACTTTATCATCATCTTTATTGAATAAACCCACATATCATTCCTAATAAAACTGAACTCTTAAATGCATTAAATTTATTTTTGCATGCTCAGTTTCTCAGTCATGTTTGACTCTGTGACCCCATGGACTATAGCCTGCCAGCTCTTCTGTCCATGGAATTTTCCAGGCAAGCATATTGGAGTGGGTTGCTATTTCCTTCTTCAGGGGATCTTCCTGACCCAGGGGTTGAACTCCAGTCTCCTGCATCTCCTACACTGGCAGGCAGGTTTGTTACCACTGAGCCACCTAGGAAGCTCAAAATGATTTTTGTTGTTCCTCTTTTTAAATTCTATATTATTGTAATAAGAAAATGAAGCTCATTAGCAGAGCCCTAGAAGGAAACAGGGGACCTGCCCGGATGGGGTGACTGAGGTCACTTTAGTAAGACATCCTATCTGCAAAGCTTAGGGAAAGTTGAAGGAGACCCTCAGGACAGAGTGACACTCTGGAGCAACCACAGCGTGGGCTACAGTGCATCCCCTTTAGGCCGAACGGAGAAGCAGTTTGCAGGAGATGAGGGCAACATAAATGGAAACAGGGAGTGGACAGAGAAGTCTGTAACCTGAAACAGACTTTAAAAGCAACTGAGCGCCCACTGTTTGTGTCTTTCGGTCCAGATGCCATTGTCCACATCAGCTGTGCAGAGCTGAACAAAGACAGAAATCAGAGTTTGGGCTTAAAAAAGAGGGGAAAACACCACGTTTGGTTTAGCCACGAGGCTGATTCCCCTGCCATTCCTGGTGAAAGCTGGATCTCAAGGCAGCTCTGTCAGAGCTCTGCTAGTCTTCTAGAATCGGGATGGCCAGATCTTTGCTGCAGAAAGAGCTGTCCCGGCATCACGCGCTGGCCACGCTGAGAAGGATGCTGGGCACCCTCTCCTCTGGATGCTGGCTTTGTTTTTGTCTGGGCCTGTCTCTTCTCTGTGGTCCTGTGCTTAGCAATTGTTTCCTGCTTCAGAGCCCTGTAAGCACAGACACATCCTTATTTTCCATCCTCCTTATTTGGGTTGAAACCATTCTTAGTTATAGTCCTTCTCAACATGGATTCTTACATCTGTTTAACCGCGTTAAGTCCATCATGAATTTTAAGATTTAACTCCAGCCTGTGGATGGGGATTTCTTTAAACTAAGTTTTCCTGGAGTTTAGCTGCTTTATGACACTCTGTTAGCTTCTCCTGTACAGCAAAATGAATCAGTGACGCGTACACACATATCCTATTCAGGACCCCACAGTGCGTTCAGTAGAGTTCCCTGTGCTGCACCGGACGCTCTCACCAGTTTGTACATGGTGTACCTAGTGTTATTTTACATAGCGTACCAGTGGTGTATATCTGTCAGTCCCAATCTCCCAGTTCCTCCCACCCCCTTCTTGCCCCCTTGCTATTCTTACATTTATGCTCTACCTCCGTGTCTCTATTTCTGCTTTTCAAAAAAGGTCATCTGTACCATTTTTTTTCTGGATTCCACATATCATATATGTGTTACTATGTGATATTTGTTTTTTCCTTTCTGCCAGGGTGTGGACTTTGAAGTCATCAGTCCAACCATGAAGAACGTACTCCAGTATACGCCTAGATTACTGACAGGCTAGAAAGAAGGAAGAGTTCTTTCTCTCTTTATTTAATCACGCACTCGTGTTTTGACTAAGACATTTTGGACCCAATAATTGATAGCTGGCTGAAACCCTACTTTGACTGTCATAAAAAAAAAAAAACCCAATTTGGGGAATATATTTACTTCTCTGGTGGCTCAGAGGTTAAAGCGTCTGCCTCCAATGCGGGAGACTCAGGTTCGGTCCCTGGATTGGGAAGATCCCCTGGAGAAGGAAATGGCAATCCACTCCAGTCTTCTTGCCTGGAGAATCCCATGGACGGAGAAGCCTAGTAGGTTACAGTCCACGGGGTCGCAGAGTCGGACACGACTGAGCGACTTCACCTTACCTTACCTTATGAGTTTGTGATGAAAACAAAGCAATTGGAAATTTTTCAAGAGTTTGGAAAAGAAAATATTGCTAGGCTTGTTGTTTAGAGAAAAATGAAAATATGAGTCATATTCAAGATAAATTAGGGACCTTACCTTATGAGTTTGTGATGAAAACAAAGCAATTGGAAATTTTTCAAGAGTTTGGAAAAGAAAATATTGCTAGGCTTGTTGTTTAGAGAAAAATGAAAATATGAGTCATATTCAAGATAAATTAGGGAAGTTAGTTTTATATTAAGTGATTGATGGATGAATCCATGTTTCCATGGGGAACTTTCCTCTCAATGAACTACAGTGCTTGCCTTCAGTATTGACAACAAATGCTCTGGGAGTGGAAATCAATGATGTTTGAAGTATCACCACAAGTAACAATAATAAACACAAGTGACAACAAATATGAGCTAACATTTTACCAGTCTTTGTGGTTAGCATTATATATGATGATCTCAGTTAATACCCATAGGAGGTAGGTCTTATGATGAATCTTGTATTATATAAGCAAACAAGCAAAGAACAGAAATATACCCAAGATCATGAAGGGTTGGAGCTAAAATCTGGACTCAGTTTCTCTGATTCCACTGCCCAGAGTCTTAACTATCAGTTCAGTTCAGTCACTCATTCTTGTCCAACTCATTGTGACCCCATGAATCACAGCACGCCAGGCCTCCCTGTCCATCACCAACACCCAGAGTTCCCTCAGACTCGCATCCATCGAGTCAGTGATGCCATCCAGCCATCTCATCCTCTGTCATCCCCTTCTCCTCTGGCCCCCAATCCCTCCCAGCATCAAAGTCTTTTCCACTGAGTCAACTCTTCGCATTAGGTGGCCAAAGTATTAGAGTTTCAGCTTTAGCATCAGTCCTTCCAATGAACACCCAGGGCTGATCTCCTTCAGAATGGACTGGCTGGATCTTCTTGCAGTCTGAGGGACTCTCAAGAGTCTTCTCCAACACCACAGTTCAAAAACATAAATTCTTCAGTGCTCAGCTTTCTTCACAGTCCAACTCTCACATCCATACATGACCACTGGAAAAACCATAGCCTTGACTAGATGGACCTTTGTTGGCAAAATAATGTCTCTGCTTTTGAATATGCATCTAGGTTGGCCATAACTTTCCTTCCAATGATTAAGTGTCTTTTAATTTCTTGGCTACAGTCACCATCTGCAGTGATTTTGGAGCCCAGAAAAATAAAGTCTGACACTATTTCCACGGTTTCCTCATCTATTAGCCATGAAGTGACGGGACCAGATGCCATGATCTTCGTTTTCTGAATGTTGAGCTTTAAGCCAACTTTTTCACTCTCCATTTTCACTTTCAAGAGGCTTTTTAGTTCCTCTTCACTTTCTGCCATAAGGGTGGTGTCATCTGCATATCTGAGGTTATTGATATTTCTCTCGGCAATCTTGATTCCAGCTTGTTCTTCTTCCAGCCCAGACTATAGGAGTCTGTAATCTTCCATCTGATTAAAATTCAGGCAGGATTGGAGAAAGGGATATCTATGAGAATATTTACAGGCTTGAAAGAGGATCAGAGTGTAATGAAATGAAATGTAACACGGTCGACTTCTTAACAAAACTACACCCATGTTCTAAAATTCCCTGTGCAAATACAGAAAGGGGAGATGGTGTTTAGTATCCACAGCTACACAAAGGCCAGAGGTCAAATTGCTGGCAGTTTTGAAGTAAGTCTAATGTGTTGGTTTGGCTGCTACAAGTGCAAAATAGTATAGGGGAAAGAGTTTTGTAAACCACAAATCAGTACACAATGTCTTGTGTACATACAAGTGATGTAGATATTAATTCTGCTCTAAAAGATGGAGACAACATATGAGAAAGAGTTAGAAATCACAGATTTCTATAAACTATCATATTTGTATGTATCCCTTTCACTGATAAGTACTAATTCTTAAAAGAAGTGGGAACTTAGAACAAAGACAGGAAGTTAGAACAGGATTTTCTTTCTGTCCTTGGCTGGAGCCCTTATCCTATGTCTGAAGCAGGTCTTTCATAGCTTGGAGCCATGCTTTAACTCCAAAAACATTAGAAGAGGGTCTTCAGGTCAGTGACGAAGATAAAGTCAGGTTACATGATAAAGAAAAAAGGACACATGGGGAGCTGATACCTGGTCAACTAGCCAGAGCTCTCTTGAGAAATGAAAGCCAGGCTTGTTACCTGTGCAAAGTGAACTGGAGTGAATGGGGGTGAGATGGCGGTTGGATCTTATCCACACAAGGGGAGGATGAGTGGGTTGGCTTTGCCTATATTGGGAGGGGCTGCATGGGGAGGCAGGGTGCTCAGCCAGAGGCTGATGTGCTTTTGACAGAGGGTGGGTGAGGGTGATGGCACATAGACCCTTGAGATCCACGGCCAATTTTAAAGATGCTGTGTCAGAGGCTGTTGGGCAAACCCACCAAGTTAGTTAGCTGAGGCTTTGCCAAAACCATTAACAAGAGCTCTTTTTATAATTCAAAATATATGTATTTAATATATAGGCTTCCTTGGTTGCTCAGATGGTAAAGAATCCACCTGCCAATGCAGGAGACCCAGGTTCATTCCCTGGGTTGGGAAGATTCTCTAGAGGAAGGATTATCAACCCACTCCAGTATTCTTGCCTGGAATTCCATGGACAGAGGACAATGGTGGGCTATAGTCCATGGGGTTGCAAAGAATTGGACATGGCTAAAGCATCTGAGCACACACAACTCATATATATATATGTATGTAAAACTGTGTGCCTTAGTCTCTTAGTCACATCTAACTCTGCCATGGACTTTAGCCTGTAGCCTGTGGACTATAGTCTGTAGACTGTAGTTGGACATGGCTGAAGCAATTGAGCATGCACAGCTCATATATATATATATATAAAACTGTGTGCCTTAGTCTCTTAGTCACATCTAACTCTGCCATGGACTTTAGCCTGTAGCCTGTGGACTATAGTCTGTAGACTGTAGTTGGACATGGCTGAAGCAATTGAGCATGCACAGCTCATATATATATATATATATACACAGCTTATATATATATATAAGTGTGTGCATTAGTCTCTCAGTCATATCCAGCTCTGTCATGGACTGTAGCCTGTAGTCTCATGGATCACCAGTCCACTGGGCTATTCTGTGCACAGGCACCAAGTGCTCTGTGATGATCTGGAGGTGTCTTTTTATTTTTTTTCCTTTTCTTTTTTTCTTTCTTTCTTTCTTTCTTTAATTTTATTTTTACTTTATTCTATGTTACAATACTGTATTGGTTTTGCCATACATTGACATGAATCAGCCACAGGTGTACACGAGCTCCCAATCCTGAAACCCTCCTCCCACCCCCACCTCATATCATCTCTCTGGATCATCCCCATGCTCCAGCCCCAAGCATCCTGTAATCACTTCACAGACTGTGACCAGACCAGAGGGAAAATTGCCTTAGTTCTAGCGTTTTCTGAGAGGCCCGTACACCTCCAGATTCCAGTATCTGTGGACGCCAGAGGCCGACTGGCCAGTGGAACTGCCATGAACTGCTTTCTCTTTCATTTTGAGGTTGGGGATGGCAGTGATGATTTGTTACTGTAATGGGAACATTCAGTTCAGTTCAGCTCAGTTCAGTTCAGTTGCTCAGTCGTGTCCGACTCTTTGTGACCCCATGAATCCCAGCACACCAGGCCTCCCTGTCCATCACCAACTCCCAGAGTTTACCCAAACTCATGTCCATCGAGTCAGTGATGCCATCCAGCCATCTCATCCTCTGTTGTCCCTTTCTCCTCCCAGCATCAGGGTTTTTTCCAATGAGTCAGCTCTTCGCATGGGAATGTTAAATGGGATAATTCAGTTGATTCTTCCTCTATCTCTTCAACTTTGTTTGGTTCTTCTTGTCCTTGTAGAAAAATTTTTTCTGGTCTGTTTTAGGGATTTAAAAAATGTTACAACCATTTTAGTCACAGACTCAATTTTGTACTTAGAAGGATGTGTCTTAGAAGGATGTTTAAGAGTCTTGGTGTTCACCTTCTTTAGAAATTATAGGTATTTCTGTACTAGATCTTAGTGTAGCAGAGAACCTTTGACTTGGGAAGGGGTTGGATAGATTTTCTTCTTTATGATTCTGCTTCCTCTTTTGTGAAACTTGTGGCATGGCCTGTCTGAGCCTGGGGAGTGGGCAGAGAAGAGTGATAAAGGAGGACAGGAAAAATCTATCTACCAGGTCCTGCTGCTGGCTGCCAGAATGCTCTCTGGGGCTGGGCAGTGTGTAAGCTAATGCCTTTCTCTCAGTTCAGTTCAGTCATTCAGTTGGGTCCGACTCTGTGACCTCATGGACTGCAACACGCCAGGCTTCCCTATCCTTCACCATCTCCTGGAGTTTGCTCAAATTCATGTCCATTAAGTCAGTGACACCATCCAACCATCTCATCCTCTGTTGTCCCCTTCTCCTCCTGCCTTCAATCTTTCCCAGCATCAGGGTCTTTCCAGATGAGTTGGCTCTTTGCACAGGTGGCCAAAGTACTGGAGCTTCAGCTTCAGCATCAGTCCTTCCAATGAATATTCAGGATTGATTTCCTCTAGGATTGACTGGTTTGATCTCCTTGCAGTCCAAGGGACTCTCAAGAGTCTTCTCCAACACCACATTTTGAGAACATCAATGCCTTCTTTAGTTAGTTGATTTTGTTCAGACAGTGTTCCTTTTTTGAGTGATCCCTGGCATGTGGATGACATTCTTCCCCCTGGATCTATCCCAGTGCAGCCAGCCTGAAGGGATGCATGGGATTCTCATATTCAGGTGCACTATCCTTCTTGAACCTGAGTGATGGCCAGTCCCAACGGGGCCACCTCTCCTTGGAATCCTCTGTCAGCAGCCAGCCAGCCAGTCTCCAGAACTTCAGATGGCTCAGGAGGGGTCAGATACGTGTCTGTTCCCCCAGCTACACCCCAGATGCAGGTGTCCAGTTTAAGGCATGCCTTTCTCTCTCTCAGTTCTAGGTGAGGGTCCCTCCCCCTCACCCCTCCCACTTGGAGTGAAATTCACAGTGTAGCTGGTTCCTAAGAAATTCTCATCAAATCCTTCCTGTCTCCTCCCTACCTCCCACTTTCCTATGTCTGTGGCGCTGGGAGGTTCATGAGCGTTACATGCATCTGCTTGTGGTTTGGGGGCTAAATCCAAGGCCTTTCAGTTTGGAACTGCACATCTGCTGTACCTTGGGGGCACATTTAAACATTCTGCTACATTTGTTTGTTTATTACTCACGATACATCCGCCAGTTACTTCTCAAAGGGATTTGAGATGATTGAGGATGTAAATCATGTTCTATCAGTCAGGTTCAAATCTAGTCTTGTCCTCCTCCCCTACAAAGCCCCACAGCCCTGTGTGAGATGGCTCTGATTGTTCATGCTTCTCAGAGATGCTAACACAGGGAGTGAAGAGAGGAGAGGGCTTCCCAGGTGCCGCTAGTGGTAAAGAATCTGCCTGCCGATGAAGGAGATGTAAGAAACACAGGTTCCATCCGGATTTGGAAGGTCCCCTGGCAACCCACTCCAGTTTTCTTGCCTGGAGAATCCCATGGATGGAGGAGCCTGGGATAAATAAATCAATACACTTTTTTAAAAAATGGTGAGGAACGTTGAAATATATATTAATGCAGCAAACCAAGCCATAAAGGCAGAGCCTCCAATGGACTGTGCTCTTTGTCTGAGTGAAAGGGTTTTTGAAGATGGTAAACAAGCTGGGCTTCACAGGATGAGTACTATGTAAGTGGGTGGACGGCCCATTTTGTGTGCTTCCATCCTTCTCTGCCAATTCTGATGAGAAATGTCCCCCCAGCTCCATCCTCCCCATCTTTTGCCGGACTGATCTTTACTTTTGTTCTCGACACTCTCATTCGTTTTGTCTTGCAAGCTTAATTACGGTTTAAGGTAGGCAGACATTTCTCAAACTCTTTTTTAATAACGTGTCACAGTTGGAAGCTGGCCTCTTAGGAAGTGCAAAACCAGAGGCATCTTGTCGCACTTTTTCTCTTGGTGAAGTGATTCAAGGAACAATTCAGACTTTGTTGAAATTATAGTAACATTTTAGAAAATGACACACATAAACGCAAATGATGCATGTAAATGCAAAAGCTTCAGGAGGCAGGCGCCCTTGACCATCTGTGTTCACCAAACGGAGCGCACATTTCTGGGGATATAATGGGTACATTAACCGTTGGGGATGCTGGTAACTCTGTGTTGGATTAATGTCTGGAAACTTCTGATTATTTTTAAACACAGGAACTTAGAATTCAGAAGGCTTCCCTCCACCTCTTTGTCATTTTTATTACACTAGAAATGGTAACACACTCCAGTATCCTTGCCTGAGAAATTCCGTGGACACAGGAATCTGGCAGGCTACACTCCATGGGGTTGAAAAGAGTCAGGCATGACTTAGGGACTAGATAACAACAACAGACATTGTGCAATAAAATTTTCATTGTATAAATAACAAAAATGCTTTCAAAAATGGCCCTAATACCACCACTCACTAAAAACCATTAACAATACTTTGATTTATGTGTGAGTAAGTGAGTGAGTGAGTGAGTGAAAGTTGCTCAGTCGTGTCTGACTCTGCGACCCCATGAAATTCTCCAGGCCAGAATACTGGAGTGGGTAGTCTTTCCCTTCTCCAGGGTATCCTCAACCCAGAGATTGAACCCTGGACTCCCGCATTACAGGTGGATTCTTTACCAGCTGAGCCATTAGGGAAGCCCGATTTGGTTTATAGTTCTATATAATTAGTTATGCAGATATCATATTAGGTTCTATTTTTAGGTTTTGTTCACTGATAACAATCTCATAGAGCGTGCCTCTTAAAATAATTGTTATTTCAGATTTATTAACTGAGCGTCTATTATGTACCAGGCATACAAGACACAGGAAAAAACAGGGAACGAAACTGCTCCCACAAGAACCTAGAGTTCACTGGGAGAGGCAGTCCTTCATGAAGGATCATGCCAGATGTTGTTACAAACTATGATAATTGTGTGAAAAAAGCACACAGGGGGTGGTGAAAGGCTAAACTGGAGAGTGCGGCTGGTGTGATCAAGAAGGTCAAGGAGGCTCCCCGTGAGGACGGGAACTTTAAGCTACTATTTTAGGAACCAGCTACTATTTTAGGACAGGTCCTGGGGAGAGCTGGTCACTCAAGACAGTGAAAATGCCATGTTTATCGTCCACGTTTCAGGTGCTGTTTCAGACTGATCACTGCAAACAGCACTGTAAGCTAAGCCCCCTCTCCCCTACACCCTTCCCCCTCTCCTCTTTCCCCGGTGTGTGGCCTTGAGAGCTGTGAGCCCAGATTGATCGATGTCTCCTGTCCTGGCCTGACTCCTTTCTTCACATGTCCCTGCTTTGTTCTGCATCCTCCTCTTTCCAACACAGATTGTTTCAGCGCTAGGTCTTTTCTCAATAGGGGATCCTGTGTCACAAGAGAAATTTCTTTCTACAGACACATACATATTTATTTTTAACTGGAAGGTAATTGCTTTGCAATATTGTGTTAGTTTCTACTAATTGAAAAAGCATTTTTAGTATCCTAGAACTACTACCTTTTATTTCGTGAATATGAATCAGTCATATGTATACATATCTCCCCTCTCTCTTGAGCCTCCCTCCCACCCACCCCCATCCCAGGCCT
>SJYC01112884.1:37-10395 GCA_006408675.1 Madoqua kirkii
CCCCCATCCCAGGCCTGGAGGTCATCACAGAGCACCCAGCTGAGCTCCCGTGTTATACAGCAGCTTCCCAGTAGCCACCCATTTTACACATAGTAGCATGTATATGTCAATGCCACTCTCTCAATTCTTCCCACCCTCTTCTTCTCTCACTGTGTCCCCAAGTCCGTCTCTACGTCTGTCTCATCTCTATGCTGCCCCACAAATAGGTTCATCAGCACCACTTCTGTACATTCCATATATATGTATTAATATACGGTATTTATTTTTCTTTTTCTAACTAATTTCACTCTGTATAACAAGCTCTACTAGGCTTATCCACCTCACTCCAACTAACTCAAAATTGTTCTTTTTTATGGCTGAGAAATATTTCATTGTATATATGTACCACAACTTCTTCATCCATCTATCTGTCAATGGAGATCCAGGTTGCTTCCATGTCCAGGTTATTGCAAATAGCACTGCTATGAACATTGGGGTTCTTGTGTCTTTTTGAATCATGGTTTTCTCAGGGTATATGCCCAGGAGTGGGACTGCTGTGTCATATGGCCCTTCTATCTCTAGTTTTTTCTATACTGTTTTCCATGTATCAGTTTATAGTCTCACCAACAGTGCCAGAGGAGTCCCTTTTCTCCACATTCCAGGAGACACATTTCTATCTTCATCATCAATTGCAGGGAGTCAAGATAAGTTTGTTCAGTAACAAATATGGTGTAATTGTGAGGCCCTCTTGTCGTAATAAGATTCTTCCAACAGAGCCAAATTCGTCCAGTAAATTTTGGTGAACGCAACGAAAGTAAGAGAGAGGGAGGGCGCAGTGGTAAAGAACCCGCCCGCCAATGCAGGAGACTCAGGAGACCTGGGTTGGATCCCTGGGTCGGGAAGATCCCCTCAAACAGGAAATGGCAACTCACTACAGTCTTCTTGCCTGGGAAATCCATGGAGAGAGGAGCCTGGGGGGCTACGGTCACGGGGATCACAGAGTCATACAAGCCCAAGCGTCTGAGCATGCAGGAGGTTCACGGGCATGCATCTGACCGGCCTCGTCAACCTTGTTCGGGAAGAGTGCCTCTTCCTCTTGCTAGATGTGTACTCGGGAACATTGCTGACCTGGGTTTTCCCATAGACAATATAGGGGTGATGGCACTGGTGTGGACTTCTGCTGTTCAGTCTGCCCAGCCCCTCTCCCCTCGCGGAATGGTCCTACACCATCTGGCGCTGGAAAAGCTGTCACTCACAAGAGATACCTCTCAGGCCACGGGGGTGGTTGCATAGCCCAGGCTTGGCCAACGTCAGTGACCCATGCTCTAGGCCACAGGCTCAAGCCAGGAATGTGACTCATGTGAGGTCAATCAGAGTCCTTCTCGGGGGTCTTATTTATAGTGAGCGAGACAAACCCAGTCCTTCTCCTTGTATCAAAAGCTAAAGAGAGCTCTGGGCAGCTGTGTTTCCTATCACACAGGGGAAATACTGTCTGAAGTAGGAAAGAATAGACCAAAAAAACCTTGCATAACTGGGAGGAAGAAAGAGTGAAGGCAAGTGAACGCAAGAGGGATAAAGAGAGGGGTCCAGCCTCACAACCCTGCACCAGACCCTTGTCGTCCCCCAAGGCCGCCTTCACCTCTAGACTCTCTTGTTATATGTGTCTTTAAAATTCCTTTGTAGTTTTGGTTGGGCTTCCATCACTGGAAACTAGAGCTAAAAATGTAGTTGCTAAACAAAATACCAACTTTAGAATCATGAGAACAAAATTAAAGTTGTGTTTTGCTAAGGGTTTAATCAGCACAGTATCTGGGAAAGGACAAACACTTAATACCTTATGGCTAATGGTATTGGTAGGACTTGTTTACACCTTAGAACCTGGCTCATAAAGGGTGGTCTGTGTGATAAGGCAGCATTGGCATCATCCAGGGGCCTGTTAGAAGTGCCAAATCTTGGTTCCCATCTATAATCTGCTCAGCCAGAATATAGTATTTTGCACGATCTGTGCAAGAGTTGTATGCAAAATAAACTGTGAAAAGCACCAGCCTGGGTATGGTGATGAGATTCCAGATGCAATATCAAAGGCACAGTTCATGAAATAAATAATGATAAGCTGGGTTTCATTAAAGTGAAAATTTCTCTCTGAAAAAGACAGTGTCAAGAGAATGAGCAGACAAACCAGAGCTTAGGAGAAAATATTTATAGAAGATATGTCTGATTAAGTACTATTGTTGGGTGTATATAAACTTTTCAAAAGAGTTTTTTTTACATTGGAGCATAGTTGATTTACAGTGTTGGGTTAATTTCAGGTGTGCAGCAAAGTGGTTCAGATAGAAATATTTGAACTCTTAAAACTAACAAGAAAACAACTCAGTTTAAAAAATGGGCCAATGACCTCATCACCAAAGGGAAAGTGAAAGTTGCTCAGTCATGTCCGACTTTCTGCAACTCTATGGACAATACAGTTCATGGAATTCTCTAGGCCAGAATGCTGGTGTGGGTACCCTTTCTCTTCTCCAGGGGATCTTCCCAACCCAGGAACTGAACCCAGGTCTCCCACATTGCGAGTGGATTCTTTACCAGCTCAGCCACCAGGGAAGCCCTCATTACCAAGGAATACACACAAGTGACGAAGAAGCGTGTGAAAAGACACTCCACAATATATGTCACCAGGGGGGTTCAAATTAACTCAACAGGGTACCAATGCATACCTATCAGAATGGCCAAAATCCAAAACACAGACGCCAAATGCTGGCAAGGATGTTGAGCAGTGGGAATTCTCATTCACTGCTGATGGGAATGCAAAATGATTCAACCACTTTGGAAGATGGTTTGGTTGTTTCTCTCAAAACTAACCATACTTTTACTGCTCAGTCTAGCAACAACACTCCTTGGTATGTATCCAAAGGAGCTGAAGACTTATGTCCACACAAAACCTGAATATGGTGTTTATGACAGTTTTGTTCATAGTTGCCAAAATTGGAAGCTGTTGAGATGTCCTTCAGTAGGTGAATGGAACAGTGGTCTATCCAGACAATAGCATGTTATCCAGCAATGAAAAGAAATGATCCATCAAACCATGAAAAGACGAGGAGGAATCTTGATGCATATTACTATGCAAAAGAAGCTAGCCTAAAAAAGGTTATGCTGCTGTGTTTAGTCGCTCAGTCGTGTCTGACCCTTTGTGACCCCATGGACTGTAGCCTGCCAGGCTCCTCTGTCCATGGGATTTGCCATACAAGAATATTGGAGTGGGTTGCCATCTCCACCTCCAGGAGATCTTCCTGACCCAGGGATCATACCTGCATCTCTTGTGTCTCCTGCATTGGCAGGAGAATTCTTTAGCAATGCACCACCTGGGAAGCCCCCAAATGTTGTAGCCTCTGTGAAAAATCCTTTGGTGGTTCCTCAAGAAATTAAACATGGAATTACCATTTGATCCAGAATGCCACTTTCAAATATTTAACGCAACAAATTGAAGCAGGCACTCAATCAAATATATGCACGCCCATGCTCACAGCCAGAATAAGGCAGCATCTCAAGTGCTCATGGATGGATGAATGGATAAAAAAATGCAATGGAATATCATCCAGCCTAAAAAGGAAGGGGATTCTGACACGCTACAACATGGATGAACCTCAGGACAATACGCTAAATAAAATAAGCCTTTCACAAACGGGCAAATACACTGTATGCTTCCACCTAGATAGGGTATCTGAAAGTGAAACTGTTAGTCTCTCAATCATGTCCGACTCTGTGACCCCCATAGGCTGTAGCCCTCTAGGCTCCTCATCCATGGGATTCTCCAGGCAAGAATACTGGAGTGGGCTGCCACTTCCTTCTCCAGGGTATCTTACGGACCCAGGGATTGAATCCAGATCTCCTACATTACAGGCAGATTCCTTATGATCTAAGCCACCAGGGAATGGTCAAATCTGTAGAGACAGAAAACAGTGGGTCCCAGGGACCGTGAGAGGGAGGGTGAGAATGTAGGGTTGCTGTTTTATGGGGACAGAGTTTCAGTTTTGCAAAATGAGAAACTTCTGGAGAATGACTGTACAACAATTTGAGTACCCTTAATGCTATTGAACTGTATGCTTAGAAATGATTGAGACAGTAGAATTTATTCTGCATTTTAACCACAAATTTTTTTAAAGAGTTAAACAAATGGCAAAAAATATTAAAAGCATTGGTCAACTGGGGTTTCTGTGATGGAAAGCTCTGAGGAAAGGAGATGTTATAAGTGTTTGTCTCACCAGTTTTAAAGAGAGACACTCAGACATGTGCCTCAGATGTCAGAGATCCAATGAGATAAAACAGGGATTTCACAGACAAGTTGACAGAGAGAGCATCACCAACAAAGACTTGACAACTAGCATCCTTAGTCTATCACCTGGCTTTCTTAGAGCTCATAAAAGGCTGTTCTTACTTTCAGTTTGACTTGGCTCTTGGATAACTGGTACCTTGTTCTCAATGTCATCAGAATTCTTTTCTACCCTAACCAGGGCAAGTTCATTTCTGGAATATCCACAGCCCTCAACATACAGAGGGGCCCTCTTCCAGAAAAATTCATTTCTAGGTCACTGGAGTGGAAGCTTGAAAACGGTCCTAGAAGTGGCCTTTCAGTCCTCAGTTCTTATGACACACACCTTAGGAACGCGCCAATGACCTGACAGCTCTTAAAACTGATTCCACTCACAGCTGACGGGCATTTCTGATAAGTAGAGCCTTCTGTGGTTCAGCCAAGTGAATCAGACAAAGAATTCTAGGGCCTAAGACACTTCCCTCAAGATAGGGTTTTGGTCAGCATAGTATAGACACAGATTACTTTCCAAATTTGCCAGCAAAGTTCTGTCTAGTCAGAGCTATGGCTTTTCCAGTAGTCACGTATGGATGTGAGAGCTGGACTACAAAGAAAGCTGAGTGCAGAAGAATTGATGCCTTTGAACTGTGGTGTTGGAGAAGAATCTCAAGAGTGCCCTGCAAGGAGAACCAACCAGTCCATCCTGAAGGAGATCAGTCCTGAACATTCATTGGAAGGACTGATGCTGAAGCTGAAACTCCAATACTTTGGCCACTTGATGCAAAGAGCCGACTCACTTGAAAAGATCCTGAGGCTGGGTAAGACTGAAGGCAGGAAAAGGGGATGACAGGATGAGATGGTTGGATGACATCACTGACTCAATGGATATGAGTTTAAGTAAGCTCTGGGAGGTGGTGATGGACAGGGAGGCCTGGCCTGCTGTGGTCCATGGGGTCACAAAGGGTTGGACATGACTGAGCGACTGAACTGAACTGAACTTTCCTAATTGAGGCTAAAATACTATTAAGATGATTAAGAAAGGGAATGATGCCCACTCAGATATGTGGCCTCTGGGAAACTTTGAAGAAACATAGGTTTGACTTCAGGGTGGAGCCTCTGAAAAATAGCTTCCCCAAAGGTATCTATATCTTAATCCCTGTGAACATTGCCTTGTATAACAAAAAGTGTGTGGGAGGGGGGTCTTTGCAGATATGATGAAGTTAAGGATATTGATAAGGGCAGGCTATCATGGACTGTCAGGGTTGGTCCTAAATGTGATCATGGGTATTCTTCATAAAAAGAGGAGGGGTGGATTTGACAACGCACAGAGGAGAAGGGGACTTGAAGAAGGAAGAACACAAAGACGGATTTGAAGGTGCTGGCCTTGAAACAAACTTGGAGAGTTGTGGCCACAAAGCTGGAAAAGCCAGGGACAGACTCTCCCCTGGGGCCTCTGAGGGAAGACAGCCCAGCGCCAGCTTAAGTGAGGCCCAGGGACCCCCTTTCTGCTCCTCCCAGGTGCGCTCTTCCTCTCCCAGCCCCTCCCAGCCCCCACCTCAGTACCAGGGGCTCAGTGCATTTTTTCCCAGTGTGTGCTGGTGTGAAAGGGCGTTGCTCAGTGAGGTAGTGGGTCCCTTGGAAATAGCAGATTCCTTTATCAAAACAGGCTTGATGATAGGCAGCTATTGGTTAATTAAGTACCAAGATTCTGAACTGTCTGAGCATTTGCCCAGAAGTTTTAAACCAGAAGGGACCTAGCTTCCTGGAAGAATCAGGACCATATATGTTTTTCCTACCTTCAGAGGGAACAAGGGCTCTTAAGTGTGCTGCGTTCTGCTGTGGAGAAATACATGTTGCATCTCTGCACATGCAAATATTAACCTACAAATATCCTACAGGGCAGAAACCATACACGTCCCCTGAGAAGGGGGCCGCTTCTCCTTCCTACATGAACCACACTCTTGCTTCAGGTCAAATTCTGAGCCTGGGTCCAAACTGCGGCTTCTCAGAAACAAGTATGGTTTTACTCAAAGCACCCTTCAAGAGCTGTAGCAAATTTTGCAGGAAAAGTCAATGTGTGTGGTGGGATCTGTGGTTTATCCCAATGTGTGCCATAGAAGAGAGGCCTTTTGCATCTTGCTTTTCCTGATATTCCTTGACTGGCCTTCATCACTAGCTCTCTCTAGGTCAGGGGTAACCCCTGTTAATGGCTAATAGAGGAGATTTTGCACACTTTATGCAAAAGTGGTGGTCCTTTTAATGTCTAAGCCAACAGAACCTAAGACTTAGGTCTCCACAAACTTCATGCTGAACTTACCGCTTGATTCACTCTGAAAATGCAGGAAACGCGATACTAATGATGAAAAAGAGCTAGAGCTGCTTAGCTGTAGTCTGAAAGGGTCCACTCTAGGGATCACTGGGAATTCTTAGCGAGTGCTCAACTTGGGATCAGACTGTACAACCAGCCACTGGCCAGATGGCAGAGAGAGAGAGAGGGCTGCAGCTGCAGCGGGTGAACTAGCTGAATGTTTGCAGTGACCTTACCTCTTCGAGTAAAGTCACAGAGAATTTTCTGGGGAGACTGGGGTGGAGCTTTGTGAGAGTTAGACAGCTAGCCCAGCAGCTCTGATGAAGCTTGTGCTGTGCCCAGGTCCACACTCTGGGCTCTGTAACACCCTTGATTGAGTTCTAAGGGAGTGAAGTAACCTCCTGCCACCCAACCTGATCGCCCAAGTTGGTCCCTTCATTTTCTCATGCACAGAGATCACTGGAATTAGAGCCACTGGCTCATTCCAATATAGTCCTTCATCTTGCTGTCACTGTTTAGTTGCTCAGCCGTGTCTGGCTCTTTGAGACCTCATGGACTGTAGCCCACAAGACCTCTGTCCCTGAGATTTTCCGGGCAAAAACACTGGAGTGGGTGGTTGCCATTTCCTTCTCCAGGGGATGTACCTGACCCAGGGACTGAACCTGCATCTCCTGCATTGGAGGCAGATTCTTTACCACTGGGCAACTAGGGAAGCCTGATCCTTCATCTAGATAAGACCAATAAATGTGGGAGGGAAGGCTGAGGGTCTTTCAGCAAGTTTTCTGTCTCCTCACAGACATACGCAACATCTGCGGCTTGACCACACCCTGTAATCTGATCTTCCTGTGGCAGTGGGGTCCACTCGTCTCCTGTTCCCATTTCAGTGTGTTCTCTCCACAAACACCTAGGGCAGAGCTTCTACACATGAAAGCATAATGAATACTTTTCTACCAAATACTTTTCTGGACATCTCTGGAAGTGTCAGCCAGCCAGTACTTGAAACAAAACCCAATTTCTTATTAATTGGACTCTGCAATATGAGTCATATGGAAGGAGCACAAAACACACTGGAAAAAATAAAATTAGGCAGGAGAAACTAAGGAAGCGAAATCACACGAAGGTAATAGGGGAATGAAATAGCTGTGATGATGAGTCTGAATTAACAGAGGAGGTTAGAGTGGGGAGACAATCCCCCCAGGAAGCTATCACAGAGAATAAGAGGTCTGGTGGGGATTAGCACTGGCATATGAGTCGTGGATAAATGGAAGGCGCGTTTTGTTTTGTGAGATGAAGTGTCCAACTGCTTTAGTTCACTGATAGGTTTCATTGTTTTGTTTTGTTTTTTTCCCCATAGAAGAGACTGGTTGTCAGATTCTTCTTTCCTCATTAGATTGCCTGGCTTAAAAAAAAAAAAAGAAAGCTACCCCACTCTTTTCTGTGGGGAAGGGTTGGTATGCTGGATATTACACTTTGGGGCTGGGCTGTGGAGGTGGGCAAAGAGGGAACATACGCTGACCTCAGAGAGAGTCAGAGCAGGTCCCTGCAGGACCTCTAGGTCAGGGACCAAGAGCCTGTGACTACCCTGCTCTTAAAGACGCACTGGGAGAATGGCACAGAGGGGCGCGACCTGTCCTGAAAACAGGACAGAATCTTCTCAGGTGGGAGGGCAGAGAGTCTTGGAGGAGTGTAAGCAAGAGAGAGGAAGGTAGAAAGAACGCTGCCAGCCCTTAGGACCTGATGGGCTAGGGTGCCCCTCAGACTGAGGGGTTCCTGACCTCAGGTGTGTATCATTCTGTGTGCTCTGCCCTCCAAGCTGGAAAGCGGAGCTAGGCTGCCCATCCAGTCTGCTCCCACAAGAAACAGAAAGTGAAAGCGTGGGGGACAGACGGAGGAGGACCATCTGGAAAACCAGGTCGTCCTGCCTGATGGCCCGTCTCCTGCTTTGCAGAGCTCCCTCTCCTCCGGCAGCAGCGCCTCACACTGAGCACTCCAGGCCTCCCAGCGTCTCCCTGGGTCCTTTGGCAGCCTGAGAGCGTAGTTCATAGTAGGGTCCCCTCCCAGGCCTGGTAGGGCCAACACTCCCTGAGTGGCTATCGTATGCCGAGCACTTGACATAGCTGTTTAGCCACGTTTAGTTGCTAAGCCATGTCTGGGTCTTTTGAGACCCTCTGGACCGTAGCCCATCTGGTCCCTCCGTCCATGCGGTATCCCAGGCAAGAATACTGGAGTGGGTGATTGCCATTTCCTTCTGCAGGGAATCTTCTGGACCCAGGGATTGAATCTGTGTCTCTGTGCTGGCAGGCAGATTCTGTACCACGGAGCCACCAGGGAAGACACTATTAATACTAATCTTTACAGACGAGAAAACTAGGTGACAGAGTTAAACAGTTTCCCCAAGGTCTGATAAGTGGCGAAGGTGGGATCTGAGGCCTGATGCCCAGACTTGCATTCTGTCCACGGAGACACACTGCCTCCTCCACGCGATAGGGCTCTGCTCAGAGTGTGTAGCTGTGTCAGGGAAACACGCCTATAATACTGCATGAGGGTACACTGTGCTAAGTTGCCTGTTCATTTCTACTTTGAGAGAGGGCCCAGATTTGCCGACTTTCCCCAGGATCTCTTTCTATAGTTGAAGGCAAACATCTTGAAGAGTATTTCATGCAGACCTGACACCTTGAAAATCCATTCCACAGCCCTTCTTGGGTGCCCACTAAGATCAGTTGCTGTGTGAAGCTCTTAGAGATGATAGAGCACATCACGGCTGAGTGCAGGGTTGCAGGCGAAGCGCCAGAACCACCAAAGGACCTCGTACCTCCCACAAGTGTTTACTGAGTGCTTCCTGTGCCTCTGACTCTCTCTCCTCTTTCTGTCTTTTTCTGTCTTTCTTAGTGACTCTCTTGCACACATGCCTCCTTTGGGTTTTGAGAAAGGGGATATCATCTGTTTGTTTTTTTTTTTTTTGCCCCGTGCTTTTGCTGGAACTACGTCACATTCTTTTTTCCTCTGAGGAGCCATCCTTTCTCTACTCCCTGCCCACGTGACTCTTCAAAGTGTGGCATCACCCTGGTATGGACACACAAACAAGGTTGTCCAGTTCAGTCGCTCAGTTGTGTCTGACTTTTTGCAAGCCCCTGGACTGAGCATGCCAGGCTTCCCTGTCCATCATCAACTCCTGGAGCTTGCTCAAACTCATGTCCATCAAGTTGGTGATGCCATCCAACCATCTCATCCTCTGTCATCCCCTTCTCCTCCCACCTTCAATATTTCCCAGCATCAGGGTCTTTTCCAGTGAGTCAGTTCTTTGAATGAGGTAGCCAATTATTAGAGTTTCAGTTTCAGCATCAGTCAGTCCTTTCAATGAATATTCAGTGCTGATTTCCTTTAGGGTTGACTGGTTGGATCTCCTTGCAGTCCAAGGAACTCTTAAGAGTCTTCTCCAACACCACAATCAAAAACATTTATTCTTTGGCACTCAGCTTTCTTTATCATCCAACTCTCACATCCATGCATGACTCCTGGAAAAACCATAGCTTTGACTAGACAGAACTTTGTTGGCAAAGTAATGTCTCTGCTTTTTAATATGGCTGTACCTTGTGCGTATTCTACAATCTGATCCAACGAAAGCTTTGGAAAGGGGCATGTTATCCAGATCAGAGTTACTCCAAGACCATTCACTGGATGTATGGAAAAAGAATGTTTTCTTTTATGATTGTTAAGCAGATGATATGTACACCTACTTTGCTGGGCTCCCACAGCAGAAAGCTGGCT
>SJYC01112886.1:0-11083 GCA_006408675.1 Madoqua kirkii
AGACCAAAAACCATAAACTCCTAGAAGAGATCATAGGCGGAACACCTTTTGACATTTGTCTTAGCAATAATTTTTTGTATCTTCCTAAAGCAAAAGAAATAAAAGCAAAAATGAGACAGACCTAATTAACACATCAGACCTAATTAAACTTAAAAATGTTTGCATAGCAAAGAAAACCACCCACAAAATGAAAAGACAACCTTCTGAATGCAAGAAACTATTGGTATGACCAATAAGGCATCAAGATCCAAAACACATAAAGAGCTCATTCAGTTCAGTCGCTAAGTCATGTCCAACTCTTTGCAGCCCCATGGACTATAATACTCTGGGCCTCCCTGTCCATCACCAACTTCCAAAGCTTGCTCAAACTCATGTCCATCGAGTTGGTGATGCCATCCAACCATCTCATCCTCTGTCATCCCCTTCTCCTCCCTCCTTCAATCTTTCCCAGCATCAGTGTCTTTTCCAAGGAGTCATTTCTTCTCATCAGGTGGCCAAAGTATAGGAGTTTCAGCTTCATCATCAGTCCTTCCAGTGAATATTCGGGACTGATTTCCTTCAGGATAGATTGGTTGGATCTCCTTGCAGTCCAAGGGACTCTCAAGAGTCTTCTCCAACACCATAGTGAAAAAGCATCAATTCTTTGGTGTTCAGCTTTCTTTACAGTCCAACTCTCACATCCATACATGACTACTGGAAAAACCATAGCTTTGGCTAGACGGACCTTTGTTGGCAAAGTAATGTCTCTGCTTTTTAATACGCTGTCTAGGTTGGTTATAGCTTTTCTTCCAAAGAGCAATCACCTTTTAATGTCATGGCTGCAGTCACCATCTGCAGTGATTTTGGAGCCCAAGACAATAAATTAATTTCATGGCTGCAATCACCATCTGCAGTGATTTTGGAGCCCTCCAAAATAAAGTCAGACACTGTTTCCACCGTTTCCCCATCTATTTCCCGTGAAGTGATGGGACCGATGCCATGATCTTCATTTTCTGAATGTTGAGCTTTAAGCCAACTTTCTCACTCTCCTCTTTCACTTTCTTCAAGAGGCTTTTTAGCTCCTCTTCACTTTCTGCCATAAAGGTGATGTCATCTGCGTATCTGAGGTTATTAATATTTCTCCTGGAAGTATTTCAGCTTGTGTTTCATCCAGCCTTGAATTTCACATGATGTACTCTGCATATAAGTTAAATGAGCAGAGTGACAATATACAGCATTGATGTCCTCCTTCCTCTATTTGGAACCAGTCTGCTGTTCCATGTCCAGTTCTAACTGTTGCTTCTTGACCTGCATGCAGATTTCTCAGGAGGCAGGTCAGGTGGTCTGTTGTTCCCATCTCTTTAAGAATTTTCCACAGTTTGTTGTGATCCACACAAAGGCTTTTGTGTAGTCAATGAAGCAGAAGTAGATGTTTTTCTGGAACATCTCTTGCTTTTTTGATGATCCAATGGATGTTGGCAATTTGAATTCTGGTTCCTTTGCCTTTTCTAAATCCAGCTTGAACATCTGGAATTTCTCAGTTCACCTACTGTTGAAGCCTCACTTGGAGAATTTTGAGCATTCTTTTGTTAGCGTGTGAGATGAGCGCAATTGTGTGGTAGTCTGAACATTTTTTGGCATTGCATTTCTTTGGCATTGGAATGAAGACTGACCTTTTCCAGTCCTGTGGCCACTTCTGAGTTTTGCTGGCATATTGAGTGCAACACTTTCACAGCATCATCTTTTATGACTTGAAATAGTTCTACTGGAATTGCATCACCTCCACTAGCTTTGTTCTTAGTGATGCTTCCTAAGGCCCACTTGACTTCAAACTCCAGATGTCTGGGTCTAGGTGAGTGATCACACCATCATGGTTATCTTTTTTT
Source organism: Madoqua kirkii (assembly GCA_006408675.1). Taxonomy (NCBI): domain Eukaryota; kingdom Metazoa; phylum Chordata; class Mammalia; order Artiodactyla; family Bovidae; genus Madoqua; species Madoqua kirkii. The sequence goes on from SJYC01112886.1 coordinate 1,866, forward strand.
GTATAGTTCATACTCAGTGTCAAAAACACTAATATCAAAGAGCTGATACTCACTATATAAAAAAAAAAGAATCCAATTTAAAAAATTAACACAATAGCCAAACAGACATTTTCCAAAAGAAGATCCTCACGTGGCCAACAGGCACATGAAAAAAAGATGCTCTACATGGTTAATCATAAGAGAAGGGCAAACCACAGCCACAGTGAGACTTCACCTCACGTCTGTCAAAGTGGCTATAAACCACAAATGCTGGCAAGGATGTGCAGAAAAGGGAGCCCTAGTACACTGTTGATGGGGTTCCTATTGGTGCAGCTGTTACGGAAAATCCATATGGAGTTTCCTCAGAAAACTGAAAATAGAACTAGGATATTATCCAGCAATCCCACTGCTGTGCATGTGCCTGAAGAAAACAAAAGCACAAATTTGAAAACATACACACACCGTAAAGTTTTTAGCAGCGGTATTTACAATAGTCAAGATACAGGAGCATCCTAAGCACCCATCAACAGGTGACTGGATAAAGAAAAGGTGGTATATTCATATTTGTACATGAGTATTAGCCGTAAAAGTGATTTCCTCAGAAAACTGAAAATAGAACTAGGATATTATCCAGCAATCCCACTGCTGTGCATGTGCCTGAAGAAAACAAAAGCACAAATTTGAAAACATACACACACCGTAAAGTTTTTAGCAGTGGTATTTACAATAGTCAAGATACAGGAGCATCCTAAGCACCCATCAACAGGTGACTGGATAAAGAAAAGGTGGTATATTCATATTTGTACATGAGTATTAGCCATAAAAGTGAATGGAATTCTGCCTTTTGCAACAATGTGGGTGAACCTAGAGAGTGTTAAGTTTACTGAAATAAGTCAGAAAAAGACAAATACTCTGTTATCACTTATATGTGAAAACTAAAAAATAAACGTGCGTAAAAGATAGAAACAGACTCACCGATACACAGAACTATTGTTTTCCAGTGAGAAGAAGGAAGTGGGAGATAAGGGTAAGGGATTAAGAGACACAAATTACCATATATAAAATAAATAACAAGGATATATTGTACAGCACATGGAAGTGAGACATTATTTTGTAATAACTTTAAATGGAGCACAATCTATAAACATATTGAATCACTATGTTGTACATATGAAACTAAAGCAATATTGTAATCAGCTGTACTTCAATTTTAAAAATAACAGCGTTATCTGGTAACACACTACTGTGGAATGCAGAGTGTGCACGCACACAAAGCCATCTTCCAGAGAATACAGTTTAAGAGCAGCTGTGATGCAGTAACAGAACCAACGTCTGAGAGAGCAAGGCCCTTTAAAAAAAAGAAAATGTGTTCACCTGACTAGTACTATTTCACACAAAATGTATAAAATCATTAATTCAAGGGCATACAAATACTAAAAGCATAAACACATTTTCAAGAAGCAGTAGACAAGTTAACGAGCCATGCTCACAGGTTCCTATGAAAGGAGGCATCCAGGCGACGGATGTATGGAAGGCAGGTCAGTCCAGGAATGGCGCATTCAGCTACTGGTCGCTAATAGAGCTCTTCTCGGTGCTTAATTAAGCAGTTCTGATTGTTCTGTAAGTATGAGAAAATGCATCTGGAGATTCGCGCTGTCTGATTCTGCCCTCCCAATTAATCTAGCTATAAATGGTCTTTAGCCAACTCACTTTTTCATTATTAAGAAGACAAATCAGAGCATAGTATGAACTAGAAGTAATTCAGCATGGAAAATACATTAAAACTTAAGTGGAGTTGAAAATAAATTCACATAAACCTTGAGAGCAAATGTGCTTCCTGTTTCAAGACCCTTGCGTTGCCGGGGGGGTTGATACTGAAAGTGAAAGATGCTTAGTCGAGTCTGACTCTTTGCCGCCCCAGGAACTATACAGTCCATGGGATTCTCCAGCCCAGAATCCAGGACTGGGTAGTCTTTCCTTTCTCCAGGGGATCTTCCCAACCCAGGATCGAACCCAGGTCTCCTGCATTACAGGTGGATTCTTTACTAGCTGAGCCACAAAGGAAGCCCAAGAATACTGGAGTGGGTAGCCTATCGCTTCTTCAGAGGATTTTCCCAATCCAGGAATCGAACCAGGGTCTCCTGCATTGCAGGTGGAATCTTTAGCAACCGAGCTATGAGGGACTGATGGGCACAGATTATTCCTATCCCACGTAGTAAGTCTCATTAATAAGGCTGACATTTTGTCATCTGCAGGGGGGTTTGGAATGGCCTCCCACAATCTGCCTCCACCCTTGCTGCTTCAACCAAAAGGGCAAACTGCACCTACAGGTCAAGTTGATGTTCAATTACTAATGTACGTACTGATAACCAGTTTGTGTGTCTCTGTGTGTGTCTTTCTCTCCCTCCTCTGTCTTTTCTTCTCTCTTTCTCTTCTCTCTCTTATTCTTTACCCCTCTTTCCTAGGTATCAGAGAGGGAGAGAGAGAGAAAGAGAGAGAACCACCTTTCTCCTCCAAAATCACACCTAAAATCTAAATTAAAGAAGCATCACTTCATGGGAAAATAGAGGGTGACAAGTGGAAGCAATGACAGATTTTATTTTCTTGGGCTCCAAAATCACTGCAGACAGTGACTGCAGAAATTAAAAGATGCTTGCTTCTTGGAAGAAAAGCTAAGACAAAGCTAAGGTGAGGTGAGGTGAAGTCGCTCAGTCGTGTCCGACTCTTTGCAATCCCATGGACTGTAACCTACTAGGCTTCTCTGTCCATGGGATTCTCCAGGCAAGAATACTGGAGTGGATTGCCATTTCCTTTTCCAGGTGATCTTCCCAACCCAGGGATCGAACCCTGGTCTCCCACATTGAAGGCAGATGCTTTAACCTCTGAGCCACCAGGGAAGGCCTAAGACAAAGCTAAACAGTGTAATAAAAAGCAGAGATATCACTTTGCTGACAAAGGTCCATATAAACAAAGCTATGCTTTTTCCAGTAGTCATGCTTGGATGAGATAGTTGGACCATGAAGGCTGAGCGCCAAAGAATTGGTGGCTTTGATCTGCAGTGCTGGAGAAGGCTCTTGAGAGTCCCTTGGACTGAAAGGTGATCAAACCCATCAAATCGGAAGGAAATAAGCATATTCATTGGAAGGACTGATGTTGAAGCTGAAGCTCCAATAATACTTTGGCCACCTGATGCGAAGAGCTGACTCATTGTAAAGGACTGTGACATGGGCAAGATTGAAGGCAAAATGAGAAGGGGGCAACAGAGGATGAGATGGTTAGGTAGTATCACTGACCCACTGGACAAGAATTTGAGCAAACTTCGGGAGACAGTGGAGGACAGAGTAGCTGGACATCTTGCAATCCATGGGGCTGCAAGGAGTCAGATACACCTTTGCAACTAAACAATAACACATATATTTAAAGTTAACAAATTAATTAAAACTCACTAAACTTCTTCATTTAAAATATTTGCAATTTCATTCTCTCTGCAGATATCATTGAGCAATATTAGTAAACATCCATTTTTAAAGTGCTCTGTCTATAAATAGCTTTTTTCTTCCTTCTTTCCTTTATCCTTCCCTTCTCTTTCTTTCTTTCCTTTTATTCCCCCTACCACCAAAGTGTATTTGGAAAGGAATTTTCTCTTCTATCCCTCTCAAAACATAATCAAATGCAAACCCCAAGCAACAAAAGTTCTTTTCATAATTTGTTTGTTGAAAGTGGTAGATATTTTGTTGCTTTGTAGTGCTGATGGGAATGAGGATAGAGGGCTTCATTTTTCTCTTTTGTTTAAAAATTCAGTTTATATTCTGTTTTAAATTTTATTTCCTGCTTTCATGCTTACTGATTTAATAAAAGATTAACATTCAGCATATATAATAAGATATGTACAGCTCAACATAAAAAAACAAACCACCTGATTAAGAAAATGGGCAGAAGAACTGAATAGACATTTTTCCAAAGAGGAAATGCAGTGGCCCACAGGCACATGAAAAGATGCTCAAGCTTGCTATTCATCAGGGAAATGCGAATCAAACCACAGGGAGATATCACCTCATCCCTTTCAGAACGGCTGTCATCAAAAAGCACACAATAACAAGTGTTAGAGTGTGGAGAAAAGGGAACCCTTGTCCTCTGTTGGTGGGAATGTACACTGATGTAGCCACTGTGGAAAATAGTATGGAGTTTTCTCAAAAAAGTAAAAATAGGACTACCATATGACCCAAAAATTCAACTCCTGAGTATATATTTGAAAAAAAAAAAAAAAACAACCCACAATCCTAGTTCAAAAAGATCCATATACCTCTGTGTTCATAAACAGCATTGTTGACAATTACCAGGGCATGAATCTAGCATCCATCCACAGATGAATGAATAAAGAAGATGTAGCATATATAATATTATGGGCTTCCCTGGTGGCTCAGGTGGTAAAGTGTCTGTCCACACTGCAGGAGACCCAGGTTCAGTCCTTGGGTTGGGCAGATCCCCTGGAGAAGGAAATGGCAGCCCACTCCAGTATTCTTGCCTGGAAAATCTCATGAATGGCAGAGCCTGGTAGGCACTGTCCTTTGGGTCGCAAAGGGTCAGACATGAGTGGGTGACTTCACTTCACTTCATATGTATAATAAAGTATGTGTCTGTACATATACAGATACATAGACAATGGAATCCTACTCAGCCATAAGAAAGAATAAAATTTTGCCCTTTGAAGTACCATGGATGGACTTGGAGGGCATTATGCTTAGTGAAATGAATCAGACAGAGGAAGACAAATACTGTATGATATCACTTACATATGGAATCTAAAAAATATTAGTGAATATACAAACAAGAGGCAGACTCACAGGTGCAGAGAACAAACTAGTGGCTATTAGTGGTGAGAAGGGGAAAGGTGGAGGAGGGTAAGATTGGTGTAAGGTGTACTGTCAGATATGCAAGGATGTGTTGCACAGCACGGAGAATATAGCCAATATTTTGCAATAAGTGTAAATGGAGTATAACCTTTAAAAAATTGTAGGAAAATTTAAAAAATAGGTAAAATATTGAACTTTTACATGTTTCTAAAAGTCAAAGTACACATAAAGTTAAGACCAGAGAAGCTTCATTCCCTCCTAGATGCCTTCATCCTGTGTCCTTTACACTTTGCAGATAATTAACTTGTCTTCCAGTTTCTCCTCCTTGTGTTTCTTTGAAGTCATTTCTTAATTGTCATTAAAGCATCACCTTTCTTTTCAAAGGGAATGTTAACTTTTCAAAACATCTTCCAGGTAGTATAACTTTGTCACTTATATTTCTGGAACATTTGTCATCGCACAAAGAAAGCATACTGTGTGGTTTTTTTTTTTCCTTAATTTTTGACAGCCCTCTTAAGTATTTTATCATTAAAGAGCCAATGAAACTCTGTCCTAATGGAAAATTCTCCTGGTCCCCTCTGACTTATTATAAAGTGTTGCATAGATTCTATTAATACTGCCTGTTACAGTTCGTATCAGGCACACTCTGCGGTGGATCCTGTGATCAGACCTTCTGGTGCACACTTCCCTGTAACCCTCCTGCCCTTGAGTGGGGCTGGGGCCTGTGGCTTGCTTCTAACCAGCAGAATATGGCAGCGGTGATGAGCTGTCTTGTCTATCATTATATCACACCCGACTGTAACTTCTGACCAGCTAGTGACTGTCTTGACTGACTCTTCATCTCTAGCTGGTTTTAATGAATTAAGTGATGCATGGAGAGGCCCTTGCTGCCAAGAAGTGAAGGCAGCCCCCAGCTGACAACAAGCAAGTTTCTGAGGCCCTCAGTCTTGCAGCCAGTGAATTACTGAATCCTGCTAACCACAAGTCCTTCCCCAGTTGGGCCTCAAATGAGACCCCAGCCCTGGCCTTCTCCTTGACTGTAGCCTTGAGAGAAATCCTGCTGCAGCAGACCCAGCTAAGCCATGCCCGAACTCCTGACTCCAGAAGCTATGGGATCATGAACGTGGACTGGTTTAAACCAATATGTTTGTGGTAATTTTTGATGAAGCAATTAATGACAAATGTACAAGTTTTACCTTTATAAATGCAACAACATTTACTGTAGCTTTTGAAGGATGCAATATGTGAATTTCACATGTCGGGCTATTTTTATAATCTTCATGTGGAAAAGGCTTTTTAAAAAATTCCAATCAAAGAAGCCTCTCCATCGGGGGTTCCATCATGCTGTTTTTCCATCAAAGCATTTCTGTTTTACAAATTACTCTTATGAAGATGTAGTCTCCAATAAATGTTTCAACTGGTGGCTCTTAAAAAGATGCCGTTTATTATTCATCTCCTTACTGGAATAGAATGTAGCAAATACATAAGTGGAGGTATTGAAACTCTCCTTACTGGAATAGAATCTAGAAAATATGTAAGCTGAAGTATTGGAAACATTTATGCTTTCATCCGATTATACTGCTAATATTCTCTACCACACAATTTATTCTAATACTTTTGTCTTTGAAATTTTAATTTGTTTTCTAAATCTCTTCCAGATTTGTTGACAAAGGAAAGTGGTTTAATTTGCTGGTATCTGTCGATTCTTATGTATCTGCTTAGCCGTTTCTTTTCCTCAAAGTCTTGAATGGCTGCCTTCCTAATGAGGATTTTGCTACTGAGCAAGACACTTCAGAGGTCACTTCTAAACAATTATCATTGAGATTAACGGTTATTTTGGAAATATGGAGTATCTAGTAGCTTTAAACACAACAAAGAAAAATTGGACAGTGTCTTTATGTTTAGTTTTTAAGTGTTTTACCTTTTAAGTGTCTTTATTAATCAATGGCATTAATAACTACCAGCTCCAGGCTCAATTATACACTAGAATACATTTCACTTTTAAAGGAAAGTGGTCTTAAATCCATGTTGCAGATGCGATGTCCTCCTAAGTGATTTTCATCACTCCTCACTTGTCAATTCCTAGCCAGAGGACCCTTTAAAAACCCATCCTGTCTCGTCCTGGGTCAGAAATGCCCAGTGTCTCCCACCTCATTCTCAGCAAGAGCCCAGATGTTTCCAGATCCCCACGTGACTTTCACTCTCTTCCATCCCAGTGATTGGGCTCCCCTTCTCACTCACTCCTCCCCCTCCAGGCTGGCCTCTCAGGTTGAGTGAAGTAAGCTTCTACCAAGGTCTTTGCTGCTGCACTTTTTCCTGCTCGAAGCGCTCTCCCTCCAGTATCCAGAAGATTTATTTCCTTGCTTCCTGTACGTGCTGTGTGCTAAGTTGTTCCGGTTGTGCCAAACTCCTTGCGACCCCGTGGCCCGTGGCCCGCCAGGCTCCTCTGTCTGCGGGATTCTCCAGGCATGAATACTGGGGCAGGTAGCCGGGACCTGCTCTGTTACTTCCTTCAGGGTCTGCTCCAATGTCTCCTTAGGAAAGAAGTCTCCCCTTCTATAGCTACATACAGATGTGTATCTACAGCTACATATAGAAAGAGCTGTAGGGGTAGACAGATAAAATGGAATAGACAGGTAGATGGAATAGGTGGACAGATAGAGAGAAGGGAGACAGAAGAGATGGGCACATAGAATCGATGGACCGCAGTTCCCCAGACCCCTTTGTCCCTGCCCTGCTCTTTTGCTCCCTGTCTCATCTCTCATGGAGAAGGCAATGTCACCCCACTCTACTACTCTTGCCTGGGAAATCCCACAGATGGAGGAGCCTGGTAGGCTCCAGTCCATGGGGTCGCTGAGAGTTGGACACGATTCAGTAACTTCACTTTCACTTTTCACTTTCATGCATTGGAGAAGGAAATGGCAACCCACTCCAGTGTTTGCCTGGAGAATCCCAGGGGCGGTAGAGCCTGGTGGGCTGCCGTCTATGGGGTCGCACAGAGTCGGACATGACTGAAGCGACTTAGCAGCAGCAGCAGCAGCAGCTGATCTCTCATATTTGACATTTTGTATGTGTACTCGTTGTTTCCACCCGAGAGTAGAACGGATCTGTCCAGTGTTCTCTCCCCCATACCTAGATTGTACCTCCCTTATGGAGGATGCTCGGTAAAGAGTGCATTCAAATGGGCTTCTTGATACTAATTGAATTTTTGATTCTTTCTACCTGATTTGGGGTTAAGCTGTCCTTGTTTTTATCATGTGGTGTGGTGACAAAGAGGTTACCATAGGGATAGACCTTCTAGCTGTCCTTGGATGGCCTCTGTGCCTGAATACTGAGTTACCTTTCACGAGAGGGCACGTGACCTTCTGGTCATCCTCAGAAGCCATTTCTCTACCTGATCTTCTAGGAGGATGTGCTTCCTTGAGCTGAGCGTGTGACGTCAACCTGTTCCCAAGTTGTAGAGTGAAGTCAATGGAACCATCCAGGGAGCCGTGAGCCAAACTCACTGTCTTTTCTGCACTAAGGATGTGCTGGTTCCGACAGCAGCAACAAACCCCAATCCTCGCCTCACTCTAATAAAATGAGACACGCATCGTAGGGGGTCTCAACCAGCTGTTGTCACATAACAGTCCCTACCCTGGGTTATTAATTGACTTGTCCAGCCTGGACTTCCCAGGTAGCATAGTGGTAAAAAAAAAAAAAAATTCCACCTGCCAATGACGAAGATGCAGGAGATGTCAGTTTGATCTCTGGGTCAGGACGATTCCCTGGAGGAGGAAATGGAAACCTACTCCAATATTCTTGCGTGGAGAATCCCATGGACAGAGCCTGGTGGGGTACAGTCCATGGGGTCACAAAAGAGTCGGACAAGACTGAGGGAGACAGCAAGTGAGTGAGCTTGTCCAGCCTCTCCTTACATCCTATGGTCTGATCTGTGGTCTTTGCCTTTCTTTCCTGTCTGCTCCTCTGATTTCAGTGTCTTCACACTGCCTTTCTCATTGTGTGTATCCTCCTGCCAGGAAAGGTGCCAGCTGCCACCTTCCACTGGGGGCATGTTTCCTCTTTCAGGTGGTCCAGTCTGCCTTTTCTAATGGTACTTGGTATCAGCTCAGTTCAGTTCAGTTCAGTCGCTCAGACGTGTCTGACTCTTTGCCACCCCATGAATCGCAGCACGCCAGGCCTCCCTGTCCATCACCAGCTCCCGGAGTTCACTCAGACTCACGTCCATCGAGTCCGTGATGCCATCCAGCCATCTCATCCTCTGTTGTTCCCTTCTCCTCCTGCCCCCAATCCCTCCCAGCATCAAAGTCTTTTCCGATGAGTCAACTCTTCACATGAGGTGGCCAAAGTACTGGAGTTTCAGCTTCAGCATCATATCTTCCAGAG
>SJYC01112887.1:0-53235 GCA_006408675.1 Madoqua kirkii
CATCCAGCCATCTCATCCTCTGTTGTTCCCTTCTCCTCCTGCCCCCAATCCCTCCCAGCATCAAAGTCTTTTCCGATGAGTCAACTCTTCACATGAGGTGGCCAAAGTACTGGAGTTTCAGCTTCAGCATCATATCTTCCAGAGAAGTGCCAGGGCTGATCTCCTTTAGAATGGACTGGTTGGATCTCCTTGCAGTCCAAGGGACTCTCAAGGGTCTTCTCCAACACCACAGTTCAAAAGCATCAATTCTTCGGTGCTCAGCCTTCTTCATAGTCCAACTCTCACATCCATACATGACTACTGGAAAAACCATAGCCTTGACTAGACGGACCTCAGTTGGCAAAGTAATGTCTCTGCTTTTGAATATGCTATCTAGGTTGGTCATAACTTTTCTTCCATAAGCGTCTTTTAATTTCATGGCTGCAGTCACCATCTGCAGTGATTTTGGAACCCACCAAAATAAAGTCAGACACTGTTTCCACTGTTTCTCCATCTATCAGTGAACTGTAATTGAGCAAAGCTGTAGTAGGGGGGGAAGGGGAAAATACAACTCTCCCTGGGCCATTCCAGACTTTTGTCTAGAGAAAAATACTAGGGCCTCCACAATGGTTAGCTAACATTACGGCCTTAGACAAGTCACTTATCATATCTGAAGCTCAAGATTCTTCATATAAAATTATGGATAATAACATCTGTCTTGTCCCCATAAGACTGATCTAAGAGTTAAAGTGAATTCACCATAACAGGCAAAGTCCTTGGAAACGTAAGCTAACGTCACTGCAGTGTTATTCAGAAGGTTCTGCTTTGGCTTTTAGTTCCTTTACTGTAAAATTTGCTTCTTACATTATTTACACACAGCTGGCATTAACAAGTGGCCACTCTTACTATTTAATATTGTCTACGTGTATTTAAAAGTCTCTGCCTCCCTTTTCTGTTTTTCTTAAATGCACGGACATCAGTGGATCTAGATACACTCCATTGTTGTTATCACCAAGGATGGGTAGACCAGCGATTTGCAGTCCTGGTTTGAAGCAAGCACACAGCTATTTGCCTGGCACAGCCTTCACAGTTTCAAGGTAGTTGTCTACTCTGCTCATCTGCAGGATTAGAGGTCCTTCCAGTGAGCACACTGGGACGGAGGGATGCCTGCAGAGTTCAAGGTTAAGGGAGAGCATACGTACAACTCTGGGGATGAGTGTATGCAGGCATCTATCAGCTTTTTACAGATACAGACCCTTCACACTGAAGATAGATGCCACTGGGTACAAAGTCCCACATTTTTATGATACATTAATATTGATCTTGTGTTTGCATAGCAAAGAAAAACGGCTGAACAGACATTTTAATGCAGTGAAATGATTATTGATTCTCAGCACGCAGGCAAGTACATCTGTTTAGTCTTCAGGATTCATTACAGTAAATTAATGGACAAGAGAAGAGGGTAAGTGTGAGCTTACTGTTTGGAATAAGGGACAATCTTGAGTGTCTGTTAAACTACCACCTGCAGTGAGCTAAGTGAATCTATCTGTATTCACTTTTTCCAAGTGTAAGATAGCAGTGCTTACCTTGCACAGAAGTCTTGAAGCTCTGCTCTAAACCACAAAGGTCAGTCGACAGAATTGATTTCTAGATTTCTCCTAAACAGTCTCTCCTGGCATGTGATTCTTCACGGGGCAGGGAAAGGCCTGCATTAAGGGTGGTGGGATGGAGTGAATGTAAAATAAGTGTCAACTTACCTGTCACTGCCTACAGCAACCAGTCTGAAACATATAAAGACGATTCATTGTGCATATACACTGAGAGGAGAAAAGTCAGCCAAGTCTGCACAATGTTCAGTAAGCTGCTGTTTAGTTGATAAGTTGCATCTGACTCTTTGTGACCCCATGGACTGCAACACATCAGGCTCTCCCGTCCTTCCACTATCTCCTGGAGCTTGCTCAAATTCATGTCCATGGAGTCAGTGATGCCATCCAACCATCTCATCCTGTCATCCCCTTCTCCTGCCTGCAATCTTTCCCAGCATTAGGGTGTTTTCCAACGAGTCAGCTCTTCGCATCAGGTGGCCAAAGGATTGGAACTTCAGCTTCAGCATCAGTCCTTCCAATGAATTGTTAGGGTTCACCTTCATCAAGAGGTAACCATTTTTATTATGAAACACAGTAAGTACCCTCCATATGACTGAGTTCTATTCTGAGAGTACTTTCATAAGTCCAGTTTGTTCTATGTCCAACACTGTTAGCCTAGACACCCTAACAATTGACTATATATTGCTGCTTTTACATTTGCTTCTGGACATCTGGGCTTGAAATAGAGACGCTGTACAGTCCTGCACAGTGAAGTACACAGAAGCACAACCACTTGTGGGGGATACACGTGCTTGACAGTGTCTGCCAGGCGAGTGAACTAATTCATGTGATTGGACATGTGAAATTTAAACTCTTCAAATCTCTGGCCTATATTTCTGTTTTGCTTTCTTTCTATTCTTCTTGATTTATGGGAGCTCCTGATATATTTTGAATATAAGCTCATTGTTGGTTTTATAGGTTGCAAACGCCTTTGTCATCTCCATGTCTACAGTAAGCTATTTTTTGGTCTTTAGAAGTTATTTTTTCTCCACTATGAGCTTGAATTTGAGCAAACTTTGGGAGATAGTGGAGGACAGAGGAGCCTGGCATGCCACAGTCCATGGGGTCCCAAAGACACATGACTTAGTGACTGAACAATAATAACAATGAGCTTGGACATTGTATTAGTTTTCAGTGGCTGCTGTAATAAATTACTACAACTTGGTGGCTTGAAACAACAGAAATTTGTTCTTCCAGAAATTTGTTCTTTTTTACTCAAGAGGCCAGAAGTAAGAAACCAAAGCATCTTCAGGGCTGTGTTTTGGCCTCTTCCGGCTTCTAGTGACATCCATACCCCTTGGCTTGTGGGTACATCTGCCTCCATCTTCACACTGTCTGTCTTCTTCTCTATCTGTTATAAGGATACTTGTCTTTGGATTTAAGGTCCACCTGAATAATCCAGGATGACTCATCTTAAAATCCTTAATTACATCTGCAAAGACCCTTCATCTAAGTACAGTCAGAATCACAGGTTTCAGGAGTTAAGATGTGGACATAACATTTTGGGGAACACCACTGAGTCCACCATTAAAGTTATATATCCGCATACTCTTCTCCTAGTGACTATAATCCCAGGCAAAATAGACACTCTGGACTCATTAAAGATAAATATGTGCCCCTATCTCTTCCCAGAAAGGTTTATCAGTAAAATTAAATTTAAAAAAATACATTTGAGAAAATGAAATTAGTCAAGTTTCATTTTCTCAAATGGATTTTATTTATTTTTAATCCACTGGTCTGCTTCAGAACTGAGTAGTTAGTACCTCTTTGCATGCCAAGGATTGGAAACAGGTGGAAGCCTGGCAGACACACTCTCCAAAGCACGGCTTAGACTGGAGTGTTAGCCTGAAGAAAATCTTGAGATCAGCTGGTTCCTCAAGCTTTATTGCATTAATTAGGGAAACCAAGAGTTTAAGTTGAATGACTTTTTAAAATGCATTTCTTTTTAATTGGAGGGTAATTGCTTTACAGTGCTGTGCTGGTTTCTTCCATAGGTAGACGTGAGTCAGCCACAGGCATACACACGTCCCCCTGTCTTGCACCTCCCTCCCCGCTCCGCCCCGTCCCACCCTCTAGTCGTCAGGGAGCACCGCATTGGCGCTCCCTGACTGGTGCAGCGACCTCCCATCGGCCGTCTATTTCCCGCAAGGTTACGCACACGACTCAGTGCAACTCTCAGCGTGCCCCACCCTGTCCCCCCGGACTGTGTCCACAGGTCTGTTCTTTATGTCTTCATCTCCAGGCCACCCTGCCAGTAGGTTCATCAGCACCGTCTTTCTAGAGTCCTTATATACAAGTTAACATGCAGTATTTTTCTCTAACTTATGAATGACTTTCTGTGCCAGAAGTTCACGTAGTCAGACCCCTCAAGTCCTTCAGATCCCAGTCCAGCCCTTGTAACTTCTTGAGGGGACATGATCTGCCGACTCAATAAATGCCTTTAAAGAACATTACACTGAAAAAATGCTTATTTCTAGACCATATAAAAGTAGGAAATAAAGCCATTTGCAACAACATGGATGGACCTAGAGATTATCCCACTATGTGAAGTAATCAGACAAAGATATCATATGATATCCTTTACATATGGGATGTAAAATAAGCACACAAATAATTTATTTGCAAAGCAGAAATAGGCTCATAGAAAAAACGTGGTTATCAGAGAAGAAAGGGGAGAGAGGGAAAAATTAGGAGTTTCGGATTAGCAGATACAAATTCCTACATGCAAAATATATAAACAACAGAGACCTACTGTACAGCACAGGGAACTATATACAATGTCTTGTAATTATTACCCATAATGGAAAAGAGTCTGGAAAAGAATATATATATCATTGAATAACTTTGAGATACATCTGAAACACTGTACATCAACTATACTTCAATACAAAAGCAGAAGAAAAGTTGAAAAAAGACAAAGCCACACGGGCATCTAAGAAAGATATGCAGAAAAATGTTTTGCCGAAACATGCAGCTCCAGCTCTTGGAAGCTGCCTCATAATATATGCTGTGCTGTGCTCAGTCACTCAGTCATGGCTGACTCTACAACCCCCTGGACTGTAGCCCGCCAGGCTCCCCTGTCCTTGGGGGTTCTTCGGGAATACTGAATACCAAAGTGGGTTGCCAAACCCTCCTTTAGGGGATCTTCCCAACCCAGGGATCGAACTTCCGCATTGCAGGTGAGCTCTTTACCAGCTGAGCTAAACAGGCACACCCTTCATAATGTAGGGGGCTTCCCTGGTGGCTCAGAGGTTAAAGCGTCTACCTCCGATGCGGGAGACCCAGGTTCTATTCCTGGGTCGGGAAAATCCCCCGAGAAGGAAATGGTAACCCACTCCAGTATTCTTGCCTAGAGAATCCCATGTACAAAGAAGCCTGTTAGGCTACACAGTCCACGGGGTCACAGAGAGTCGGACACGACTGAGCGACTTTCTGACTCTACAACCCCCTGGACTGTAGCCCGCCAGGCTCCCCTGTCCTTGGGGGTTCTTCGGGAATACTGAATACCAAAGTGGGTTGCCAAACCCTCCTTTAGGGGATCTTCCCAACCCAGGGATCGAACTTCCGCATTGCAGGTGAGCTCTTTACCAGCTGAGCTAAACAGGCACACCCTTCATAATGTAGGGGGCTTCCCTGGTGGCTCAGAGGTTAAAGCGTCTACCTCCGATGCGGGAGACCCAGGTTCTATTCCTGGGTCGGGAAAATCCCCCGAGAAGGAAATGGTAACCCACTCCAGTATTCTTGCCTAGAGAATCCCATGTACAAAGAAGCCTGTTAGGCTACACAGTCCACGGGGTCACAGAGAGTCGGACACGACTGAGCGACTTCACTTTCACTTTTCATAATGTATATCTTTGGTCAAAATATAATACCCACAGCCAATTCTGGAAATAGACAAGATCTATGGAATGTTCTAGTAGTGGAAACCTTTGCTATGTGATTAGTGACAACAATAAAAGTTAACATCCCATGAACACTCAAAGTGCTCCAGGTGGTCTCCTAAGAGGATCATTGGCCAGGGCAGGGGAAACCCACACGTAAGTCGTATGCCAGCTGTAGGAGCTTTTGTTATTATTCTTGTGCCTATCTAAAGATAAAGATACAAAGGTGGAGAAGGTTCAGGAACTTGTCTGTTTGGGAGAAGCTGTGGTAAGTGGTGGAGTCAGGATTCTAGCCTGGAGAGCTGGAGCTCTCTTCTGGGCCCCACGGAGCCCTACCCATGGGTGCTGAGCTGCAGAAAGGGGTGTCTGTCTTCTCAAGGGCCTCCTGTCCTGTTCTCACAAACCCAGGGAATCACACTGTTATTCCCCATAGAGAAGGTAGGGGAGAGAGACCCATTCCTTTGGCGTCTCACCTACCCCTCTTGTTAGAATATCGCTCTTCATGGGTCTCCTTTATGTTTTGAAGAAACAATCACTATTTTCGCTCTAAAATCTGGCCGTTGTGTCAGAAAGAGGGAGATCCATGGAAACAATCTGTGTGTCACGTGGACTTTGTCCCCGGGATGCTGGCGTAGAGACGAAGTGAATGGGGCAGATAAGCAGGAAGACTGCTGTGGTTAGTGCTGTTTGGTTGCTCAGTCATGTCCGACTCTTTGTGACCCCATGGACTGCAGCACGCTGGGCTCCCCTGTCCTTCACTGTCACCCGGAGTTTGCTCAAATTCATGTCCATTGAGTCGGTGATGCCATCCAGCCATCTCATCCTCTGCCACCCTCTTCTCCCTTTGCCTTCAATCTTTCCTAGCATCAGGGTCTTTGAAAGACTGTTGAGAGTGTCCAACTTTACCAAAGTGCCGTTTCTCTCCAGAAGGAAAAAAAAAAATGCCCCAGAGTGTTTGCTCTGCAATCAGAGAGTCACTTGTTAAGAGCGCTCATATTTCTAAGAGGCGTTAGGGAGCTGACAAGGAACACCAGGCTGCCGCCGTCCCTTGTGAATTCACACCAACCGTGATGAATACGGATGAGAAGGAGCAAGGGCTCTAAATGGATCCCTGCAGACTGGTAGTAGCGCTCCTGACATTTGACAAGCCGGTTTGCGAGGGAATCTTCAGGGCACGGTTGGCAGTCGGTGGTGACAACGCCTAGCATCACTTGGGGCTGGAATCTCAGAATTAGTATTCCCCACAGAGACAAGGCCAGCCCCCGTGTCTCATCACAGATGCCACACTGGTGCAGCTCGAATGTCATTTAGGTAAAATTAATTCTGATTGATGAGGCCCGATTCTTGCGTTTCCTTCTGGAATCACTTGCTCTGACTGTAATTGGATTGAAACATACATAATGCAGTTGAGAGTGACGAGGATGGGTCGGCTTAGTCATCACTGTCCTGTAATTTGCCTCCCCCCCTCCCCACATTAAAACCATAAATAACATTGCCTCTTCTCTGGGAGGAACAGACAGTGATATTATGGGCACTGATCTTTTCCTTTTTCTTCACATTTGCTAAATTAAACTTTGTAAATAAGCTTTAAAGAGTCAAACAGCGAAGTTCAAGAAATTGTCAGAGCCACTTTCTTCCTTGGTTAATGAGAGAGGCTGCAGACTGAAGTCTCTTCACATCCGTTTCTATGACTCTAAGATAGTCACAGCATGAAAAAGTTTGGTGTCTACTTATTCCATAGTATAGACAAAAAAGTATAAATATTTTTCCTGTTGCCCCCGCCTCAGAAAACTGTGCTAGTAACAAAAAGTACAACTAACATATACTGCCTATTAGAGGAATTAAAATGCCTTGAATCTTTTTAAAAAAATCCAGAATAGCACACAAACATAATAATTGTTCCTTAACATAATCTGGAGCCCAGGAAGGTGAGTGAGACCTGGGCAAGAAGGTCGGTGAAGAGAGCAGCTATTGTATCAGTTAGTTTTTGCTGCATAAGAGAGACACCTGATTAAGTGGCTGAAAACAGCAATCACTTATTTGTCCACAGTTCTGTAGGCTGGTGATTTGGTTTTGTTTAGCTAAAGGCTTGTCTCTGCTCCATGTGGTGTCAGCTGAGTCTCTCAGGTGTCTGCAGTCCAGTGACATTTCTGAGGCCACGTGGAAGGCTGGCTGCCTGGCTCCACTCACAGGACTACTTAAGAGAGACACCTGATTAAGTGGCTGAAAACGCAATCACTTATTTGTCCACAGTTCTGTAGGCTGGTGATTTGGTTTTGTTTAGCTAAAGGCTTGTCTCTGCTCCATGTGGTGTCAGCTGAGTCTCTCAGGTGTCTGCAGTCCAGTGACATTTCTGAGGCCACGTGGAAGGCTGGCTGCCTGGCACCACTCACAGGACTACTGGTAGCAGGGTTGATGGAAGCAACTGGATTATATGTTGCTGATCATCTAGCGGGCTAATATGGCTTTGTTCACTTGATGGTGTCTGTAGAGCTCCTATGAGCAGCCGGAGAGGGCATGCCTCAATGCACAAACTTCATCAGCTTTGCGATATTCCATTGACCAAAGCAAGTCACGTGGCCACACATGCCCAGGTTCAAGGGCTGGAGTAGACTCAGAATCTTTATGGAAGGAATTTGTGGTGGTTCTAAAACATGTCCACAAATTCCTAGTAGCTTCTCTACCAAGGGATGGAGGGCTGTGGCCCTTCCCTTTGAGTCTGGGTTAATCTTAGTGATTGCTTGTGACTTTAAAAGCTGAAATGACACAGCACTAATTTTATTTATTGCTTGTTTGTTTTTTAAAATGAATGAGAGAGTGATAGTCACTCAGTCGTGTCTGACTTTTTGCAACCCCATGGACTATGGACTGTAGCCCACCAGGTGCCTGTGTCTGTGGAATTCTCCACGCAAGGATACTGGAGTGCGTAGCCATTCCATTCTCCAAGGCATCTTCCCAACCTAGGGATCATGCACTGCCGGCAGATTCTTTATTGTCTGAGCCACTAGGGAAGCACCCCACCCCCCAGCACCATTTAAAAAATTTTTGGGGGTCACATATTGGAAGCTCAGAATTGTAACCACTGACCCACCAGGGAAGGCCCCCGTCCTGCAGAATTTTAAGTGTGAGGTCAGTGAGGCCGTGCTGAGACTGACTTGCTGAAGAGGCCACTTCAGCATACGGGCATTCAGGCTGGCCACTCAGCTGGGCTCCCTGCCGACAAGCGGCATCAGCGGCCAGCCCTCCAGAGGAGTAGCCTTGAGCCTCCAGCCCAGTCAAGCCTTCAGACGACTGCAGCCCCACTGATGGCTGACGGTAACCTCATGAGAGGCTCCAAGAAACAATGGCCCGGTGGAGCCCTTCCAGAATTCCTGGCCCACGGTATCTTGAGAAAAAGATCAGATGTCCATTATTTTAATCCACTGCATTTTGGGCTAACATTTTTACTTAGCAATAATAACGGAATTAATAGGTTTAAAATCTCAAATGTAAATAATGTGGGTAATAAAAATGCTAGAAGAAATCTAGGCTACTAAACTTAGGAATTGAGGAGACCTTAAGCCCCCGAGCGGGCCCCCCTTTGATTCCTAAAGCTTCCGCTGTCTCCTCCTCCACCACACAGCTTGGTGTCAACAGAGCAGACTTGTCCACACAGTTGGGTCAGCTGAAGAGCTGCAGTGCTTTGTAGGACGCTAAGATAGTACAGGAGCTGTGAGCCTTCTCACAACCTCCTGGAAGAACCCAGGGATGCCCCCGTTTCCAGATACATTTCCAGCCTGGATCTGAGTCTCCCTCCACTCCGCATCACAGCACTGACTGTCTTCACCAGTTGATAAAGAAACGCCACTCCCAAGAAGAACAACCCCACCCTGGGGTCCGTACCTGTCTGCCTAGGAGCACAGCTCCTCAAGACTGGGTTATACAGCCTGCAGCAAAACGTGGGGGTCCTCAGAGACCACAAGTCAGAGCCCTTTTGAGGTCTCACTGCCAAGTGTGGCTCTTCTCCTGCACGAGTTACTGGATCACACCTTCCAACCCCATGTGAACAATCAGACCTGATCCCATCCCTGCCCAAGACAGACTCTCATGTTCAGAGGATGGAGGAGGATGTCTCCTACTGGTCCCATAAAGGATCACGTGCTCTCTCTCTCACACACACACACAACTGTTTTGCATGATATACTGTACATGCCTGCTAAGTCCCTTCAGTCATGTCCACTCTTTGTGAACTTATGGACTGTAGCCTGCCAGGCTCCTCTGTCCATGGGGTTCTCCAGGCAAGAATACCAGAGTGGGTTGCCATGCCCTCCTCTGGTGCTCTTCCCAACCAGGGATCGAACCCACGACTCTTATGTCTCCTGCATTGGCAGGTGGGTTCTTTACCTCTAGCGCCACCTGGGAAGCCCTCGATAGACTGTACTGTGTCAGCCTCTGCAGTGATGCTCTGCTCCTGCACCCTCAGGTCGGCTGAAGACATGACCAATCCCCTAGCTCCTTAAGGATCCAATCATTTCCTTAAAATGACTACCTGGAAAGACTCGGTGAAGCATTTAAACCTCATTGTTTCTGCAAGTCCCTCTCTACTTGAGGAGGTTAGCTCTTTCTCCCATTCAATGAAATTAAGTTATGAAAGATTTCCTTTTTAAGAGGAACTGTCATGCCCACGTGTTTAATCTCCTCTGGTTCCTGCAGAGGCCAGTTCACCTCCGTTTCCTCCTTTGGTTTGATCCTGGATCTTATAAAGCAACCTCACACACTCCAAGGGGCCAGGCTCTCTCTTTTTTTAACCAGCTCCTGGATTCCCTCCCATGGGACTTGCCCTCCCCCAGCCTGTCGGGCTGAGGCTGTCCAGCCAGGGGCCCTCAGAGCAGGCTGGGATGGCCACCTTCCCTCCTCTGCTGTGCAGGACCTTGACCTCATTCCAAACTGGTCATAGATAGAAAGGGAGGCGGTGGTTAAGAGGATACCTGTCTCTCTCGAAATCATTTCAGGGCCAATTAGTCCAGAGGAACGGCTTCACTAATGGCTCAGATGGTAAAGAATTGCCTGCAATGCAGAAGACATGGCTCAATCCTTGGGTCAGGAAGATCCCCTAGAGAAGGAAATAGCAACCTACTCCTGTCTTCTTGCCTGGGAAATCCCACGGACAGAGGAGCCTTTCAGGCTACAGTTCATGGGGTTGCAAAGAATCACATGCGACTGAACATGTGATGGATTGGCAGTCTTCCAAATCTCCCTTCTGGCTCATACTAGGTGATGGCTTCTTGCCTCTCTTTCAGTTGGCACCGAGGCAGAGAGATTTGCCCTTCTTTTGGTGTGTCTCCATAGTAACACTGACACCCAGGTTCCCAAAGACACACACACACACACACACACACACACACACACCTTCCAACCAGCCAGTAGCTCCCTGGGAGTCTGCCAGAGACTCTCTGCCCCTTGTGGGTTCCCTTGGCCTTAGTGAGCAGCTAGTACCAGCAGGAGCCACAGGAAACCAGCGTGACCACAAGTCTCAGGCACAAGATGGACACCCTGCCACATCATGTTATAGCTGCCACATGATGACTGCAAGTTTTCCATGTGGGAAAATGGAAAACAGACACAAGGACAGGCAGATGGAGACCACGGGGTCAGCTCTTCTGCTGACCACAGGGACCCGGTGGATGTGGCTCCTGTGTTTGGCTCATGGACTTGCCACCTCTCGGCTTGTCCGTTGCCTTATCTGGGTTTTGGGGCAGCTTGGGAGGGTAAAGTTGGATCTCCCAATCAGATATTTCCTTCAAGATTGCTGCCTCTCATTGGTCCCAGGTGGAGAGGGGAGAGTGGAGATGAAATTCCTGTTGGTTACGTTCTCCTAGAAGATCAGCTTTTCATAATCATAGACCACAAGGCAAGAGTCATCACCCATGCTCCCATGACCAGAGGTCAGTAAGAATAAGAAACCAAGAGGGTTAAGTCGAGTAGCGTTCTTCCTACGTCTACCCATGGGAAATGGGGATGCAAGAGGCCTCACTCCTTTCTATTTTCTTGATGCTTAACCTTTGGGTTCAAGCGTTAACTCCTGGCTGACCAGGGCTGGGCTGTCCTGCTCTGGTGGCTTGTCCATCAGACCAGTCTTACTCCCACCTTCAGCAGCCCTCTCCTCCTTGGGGTGCCTTCCTGGGCTGGCTGGCCGCTGGCCAGGATATGCTTTGCTCCCAGAAGCTGTCCATTGGGTCAGAGTACTGAAATGTTCAAATTAACTTTGAACCAAGTTCAATTAACTTTGAGCCAAGACTGAAAATGTATTCTATTTGCTTTGCCTTTTTCCCCCCAGTCATATTGCCCAATGTAGCTTATCTGAAATTCTACAGTGTGATTAAAAGTCAACATTAGGTCATCCAGGAATACAATGTCAACAACCCAGAGATGACTTGAAGTTGAATGTAAAGCCTTCTTTTATTAAATTCTGTTTTAGGAGCATAGACGCTGCTACACAGCAGTAACAAGTAATCCCCAGATCTCGGTGCACTAACACTTGGGGGGTTTCTTTTCATAAACTCCACTGATCCATTAAGGACTCTGCTCTCCGTCACTGTGGTCTCTACTCTGGTACCCACCTGAGAACATAGCCCTCTTCTGTAATATCATTAGTCACGTGTCAGAGGGATCGTCAAGCTTAGGCACATGGGTGCCTACGGCTCCCACCTGGAAGTGATGACATTTCCTCTGCTCGTATTCCACGGACCGACGCACATTACATGTGACCCCTAAGATCCAAAGAGGACAGAAGCCCAATTTTCCCTCATGCCTGGAGGATGAGAGGTGGAAGAGTATCATCAAGGCTATGGACCAGCACACATTTTCAGGGAGAAATTAAAGACCACAAATATTAAATGTTCTTGCAAGTTACAGTTCAGTTAGTTTTGTGTCTGAAGTAATTAAAGTCCAAAATTAAATACTCTTGTTCTTGAGAAGTCAAATCCAAAGTCTATAATTTCGGATTTTAAATTAACATTCAGTGACATGAATTCCTCTTCTCTTTCTTAGAGTCCTAGATTTCTTCAACCTCTCTATTTGTATTGGCCTGCCATCTATCACAATGGACTTAATGGTTTTCGGACTCTAGTTAGTTGTGAAGTTAGTTCAATTTCTTAGTCTCTAGAGTATAAAGAGAAAAGCTGATGCTGGGGAAGATTGAAGGGGATGACAGAGGATGGTTGGACGGCATCACCAACCTGATGGACATGAGTTTGAGCAAGCTGTAGGAGTTGATAATGGACAGGGAGGCCTGGCGTGCTGCAGTCCATGGGGTCGCAAAAAGTCAGACACAACTGAGTGACTGAACTGAATACTGTATGATATCATAGACGTGGAATCTAAAAAATCTACAATGAACTGGTGAATATAGCAAAAAAGAAGCATACTAGTGGGGAGAAGCAAAGAGGAGGGGAAGGTAGAGCGAGGGGAGTAACAGGTCAAATTATTAGGTATAAAATATGCTACAAGGTTATACTGTACAACACTGGGAATATAGACAATGTTTTATAACTGTAAATGGAGTATGACCTTTAAAATTATGAATCATGTAGACCTGTAACTTATATAATGGTGTACATCAACTATACTCTAATTAAAAAAATATTTTGAAGCAGTCTTACGACCTACAAGATTATCACAGCACTGACCTCATGTCACTAACTAACCTCAGTGTCTGGAGGAGCTACCCCAGATGAAATGTGGTTCTCAGGACAACATGTTTGGTAAAATTTTGACCTGTGTTCAGTTCAGTTCAATTCAGTCGCTCAGTCATGTCTGACTCTTTGTGACCCCATGAATCACAGCACGCCAGGCCTCCCTGTCCATCACCAACTCCCAGAGTTCACTCAGACATCCATCAAGTTGGTGATGCCATCCAGCCATCTCATCCTCTGTCGTCCCCTTCTCCTCCTGCCCCCAATCCCTCCCAGCATCAGAGTCTTTTCCAATGAGTCAACTCTTCGCATGAGGTGGCCAAAGTACTGGAGTTTCAGCATTAGCATCATTCCTTCCAAAGAAATCCAGGGCTGATCTCCTTCAAAATGGACTGGTTGGATCTCCTTGCAGTCCAAGGGTTACTGATGTTCAAATATTAAGTGAAGCCAAATGGCATCTGGAGGAAGGTTGGAGGATAAAGAGGAAAAATCATCCTTGGTTTCATGTCCGCAGGATATCATCGGTGGCAAGGCACCGTGACCTAGGAAGTTAATTCCATTACAAGAACTCTCTCTTCAAGAGGTCAACAAGGGCCCTACTTAATCTTCACACACTGTCTTCTTTCTTAGAGGAGGCATTTGGGGAGACATATTTGGGACATTGCTATCTTCTTGCAGAATGTAGAAATTTGTGATGGTGGCTGCCTTTCTTTCTCATCTTACTTTCCATTTCCCCTTTGAGTCAGATGTCTGAGTCTTGGAGGCTGCTTGGAGGGTGGCCTCTCTCCAGTGACACAGTTGCCACCCAATGTTACGGACATGTGTTTTCTGTCCTGAGACACAAGCACTGACTTCTATTGCTTCTTGTTGTGAAACTGCAAACATCTGAGATGTGGCTTCTGAGGCTGATTCCCCTTTGGTCCTCAGTGAATCAGAGAAGATCCATGGACCCAAGCTGCTGTGGATGCTTTAAAAGTCTGTTCTCCTAGAGCACAATTCTCACCTTGGCTGCACTTTAGAAATTGGGGGAGGCTTTAAAAATCTTGAGGTCTATTGCCCTAGTTCAGTGACTAAGTCATCTTTGACTCTTTGTGATCCCATAGACTGCAGCACACCAGGCATCCCTGTCCTTCATTATCTCCTGGAGTTTGCTCAACTCATGTCCATTGAATCGGTGATGCCATCCAACCGTCTCATCCTCTGTCACCCGCTTCTCCTCCTTCCCTCAATCTTTCCCAGCATCAGAGTCTTTTCCAATGAGTTGTACCCCAATCAATTACATCACAGTAGTGTGATGTTAATTTTTATGACAGTTAATTTTTGTGTGTCAGCAGGACTGGGCAGAGTGGAACCCAGCTGGCCACTTGGTATTTGCTCAGAGGTATGTTTCAGATGACACTAACATTTAAATCAGTGAACAGATGGCCTTTCACAATGGGGCTCAGCCTCATGCAATCAGTTCAGGGTCTTAATACAAAGCTTCTGACCTCCCTTGAGCAAGACAGGATTCTGCCGGAAGACCACATTTGGATTTGAACTGCAACTTGTTCTGGGTCTCCAGCCTGCTGGTCTACCCTGTAGATTTTTTTTTTTTTTTTTTGGATAGACTGGCTGAGCCAAGTCCTTAAAACCAACCTCTCTCTCTCCTGTGCCCTCTTCCTCTCACTTTTTTTGCTCATGCATCTTATGGGTTCTGCTTCCTGGCCAGCCCTGACTAACATGAGTGGTGATGTGGGTGTCAGGCGTTGGTGCCTTTAAGAGCTCCCCGGGTGACCCAGCAGCTTGACAGCCCTCTCCCAGGCCCATGTGAAGAGAAGGAGGCCCCTCCCATGCTCCTCAGGATGCTGTCCTTTCTCCACCTTCAGATGCTCCGGGGCCCAAGAGCACTTTTATCTGCAACAGTAGGGCTGCAGCCCTCTGCCACCACCCCCTCCTGCCACTGCTGCTTCCAGGAAAGCCCAGCTGGGATTTCAGTCTGCTTTTTTTTCAGTCTGACTTTTTTTCTTCCTTCTCAAATGTCTTGCTCTTCAGCACCTCCCTCCACCAGACCAGCAGCATCAGCCTTAGCAGGAGCTCATCAGAAATACCAGGATACTGGACCTGTGGGCTGCCGATGTCCTGAAATACAGAATCTACAGCGGTTCTTTTCTATCTGGACCCATGCACAGCTCTTCCTTTTAGTCACTCATGCCCCTCCTGACCACAGGGATGGCATCTCCCCTCTGCAAGCCCAGACTCTCCTCTGAGAGGGCCGCTTTCCTGTCGGTGAAATAACTCCCTCTCCCTCCAGCTTCACGAAGCACACTGACATAGTGTTCAATCTCCTTCTTGATTCTTCTGATGAATCTGACACTTATATAGCAATTCAGACAAGATTTTCATCTCTCCCTCTAAGTATAGATATTTGGGTATGTGTGTGTGTGTGTTCAGTCACTTCAGTCATGTCCGACTCTTTGTGACCCCATAGGCTGTAGCCCACAAGCCTCCTCTGTCCATGAGATTCTCCAAGCAAGAATACTGTGAGTGGGTAGCCATGCCCTCCTTCAGGGGCATTTCCCATCACAGGGATCAAATCTGAGTCTCCTGTGTCTTCTGCATTGCAGGTGGATTATTTACCACTGAGCCACCTGGGAAACCCAATCTTTGGGTATACAAACACTGAATTAAGTTTGCTTTGTTCTTTTCTGCTCCTGAAAAAATAATGACATATTTTTCCACTTTTATGAAAATTTTTCATAATATTTTGAGGGAAGATCATTTAAATTATATGACCTCATCTATATTTTATTAGTAAAAATAAAACATCCCCTTATTCATCTTCATTTATTCACAGATAAAATCTACCATGTTTCTGTAAATAAAACCAGTCTGGATCTCTGAACTCTAAATTCAGGATTAAAGTTTGTGCAAGTGAAAATTGCAGAGACAAACTGAGATCACACAGTGGTGGTGGTGGTGGGGGGGGTAATGTGGCAATTGTGCCAGGAGTGGAGCAATTGTAGTGGAGATGAAATGATGCTGGTGATGGTGGTGGTGGAGGTGATGGTGGTGGTGGAGGTGATGGTGGTGAAGGTGATGGTGGTGGAGGAGGTGATGGTGTTGGGGATAAGGTGGTGGAGGTGATGGTGGTGGAGGTGATGATGGTGGTGGAGGTGATGGTGGTGGTGGATGTGATGGTGATGGAGGAGGTGATGATGTTGGGGATAATGGTGGTGGAGGAGGTGATGGTGGTGGAGGAGGTGATGGTGGTGGTGGAGGTGATGGTGGTGGTGGATGTGATGGTGATGGAGGAGGTGATGGTGTTGGGGATAATGGTGGTGGAGGAGGTGATGGTGGTGGAGGAGGTGATGGGGTGGTGGTGGTGGTGGTGGTGGAGGTGATGGTGATGGAAGTGGTAATGGCAGTGATGGAGGTGATAGAGTGGGGATGAAGGTGGTTTCTGTGGCAGAGGTGGTGGCAGTGATGGTGGTGATGGTGGTGGCAACTGGGTCCGTGGGGCTGGTAGTGGTGGAGGCAGTGGGTAAGGCAGTGATGAAGGCAGTGGCAATGATCGTGGCGGGAGGGAAATGACAGTATAACACTTTAGAGGGTCAGGACAAGGTAAGAAGGGATTCACTCCTCACTTCTTCAGTACTTCTAATGCGGCACACTGCTGCCCCCTTGGCCTGATACTATCAACTTGAAATTGAATCCCAACAGCAATGCCCCCTGAAACACATAGAACCTGCTGATCATAAATTATGTACTACAAACCTGGCCTAATGAATCCAGAAAACATCAACTCTTTTTCCACCACCCACACTGAGAAAGCATTGAATGCCTGGGCAAGCTGCGCTCCGCTAGTTTAAGGTCAGCAACAGCCATCTACACAGGGAGGCTGTGTTGCCAGCCAGGAGGGGAACCATGCTGAGGCCCCCTCTTACTCTGTGGCCCTGTCCCCGTGAGCACACGCTGCTGGCAGTGAGTCCAGGCTGAGCAGGATTGTGGAGCTGAGCGGAGTGCTGGTTTGGTGCCGTTCCCAGCAGCTACTTAACCCGATTCCATCATCAACCTTCCTCATCTCACCAGTTCTTAAAGAAGCACCCTTGAGATTCCCAGCTTCAGTGGCAGATGTCTAGGCCAAATGCTCTGTATAGCTCCCAAATACCAAATGTGGGGACTTCAGGGGCATCACTAAGTAACACCCCTCTCCTGCCCACACGGTTTCTGAAACAACAGAAAACATAGAGCTTGACATGTGGCCACATCAGCAGCTTATCAGCCACAGCCGCAGGCTGGAGGGCATGGCTTTGGCAGGCAGGCAGCTGGGCTGGTGCGTGCTGGCCAGGCCAGCCCTTCCTTCCTGCCAGACTCTCTAGCCTTTGGCACAGCCCAGTAAGGCTTGGTTTGCATCAGATTCACTCCCCCATAACTGCTGGCTCATACTGGCTGTGGGAGGACAGGGAAGGAAGGTATTCACTTATTTACACATTCTCTCATTCATTCATTCAACAAATGTTTATTGAGCACCTAGTAAACACCAAGCTTGAACAAAACAGAAAATAATTCTGCTCTCATGGCACTTCCATTTCAGTGGGGAGACAAATCGTCAGTGTTTATTGCACTTCATTGAATTTGTTCTAATGAAACTCCTTTTTTTAATCTGTGAGGAGCGGTAATAAGCAGGGCACTAATGGACTTTTCTTCTCATGAGGAACAAAAAGTATATGATTCTTCCTAATCACTCTGAAGGAGCCCAGTGCAATTTCTCTTTGGTAAGTGGTTGGACAAATGGTTGGCCAAGCCCCGCTCCAGGGCTGGTTGGGGCATCTCCTGTCCATGGACTCACAGACATTTCTGCTGCTCTGGTTTGTGACACGGGCCATTGGGTTGGTTTCTGATTTCCCTACTGAGCTGTGAGTTTCCAACTGCATACATAGCTCAGTACCTAGAGGTTTGTGAAATTAATGAACGACTTGGAGGTTTTGAGCCTGGATATCCTGGGATATGATACAGTTATAAATGAAACTAGAGACCTTGGAGAGATACTTGTTTTTCAGGGAGAAATGGGTGAATCCAGGTTTCAACCATGTGGAATACCTAGAGGACAGCCTAATATTACCTGTGTCTCTGGATTTGACGGCTACTGGGCTCCTAGGTGGAGAAGGCAGTGGCAGCCCTCTCCAGTACTCTTGCCTGGAAAATCCCATGGATGGAGGAGCCTGGTAGGCTGCAGTTCCATGTGGCGCTAGTGGTAAAGAGCCTGCCTGCCAATGCAGGTAGACGTAAGAAACTGGGGTTTGATCCCTGGGTCGGGAAGATTCCCTGGAGGAGGGCATGGCAACGCACTCCAGTATTCTTGTCTGGAGACGCCCATGGACTGAACAGTCCGCAGGGTCCCAAAGAGTCGGATACAACTGAAGTGACTTAGCATGCATGCCTGCTCATGCAACCTTTTGCAACCTTGAGAGGAAGGAGAACTAAAACCCTTTGACCAGTCGCATCTCGTCTCAGTCTGCACTTGTCTTTGTTGTCCCACATTTTTTCTTTTCAACCAGCTTCAGTCTTTGAAGATTGCCTCCAGTTTCTTGTTGCTCGTCTCATATATTAATGGGAGGACGAATCTGCCACCCTCCATGGACACATGGATGTAATTAGGCTTCGCTGTGGGGGTGAGTCTCCTCTGAATTGTCATGAGAAAAATTATAAATAAGTCAAGGACAAATAAAGCTGATTGGATACCAAGGAAGATAACATGAGCTCTGGCTGAAGGACGAGGAGGAAGCCTCTCAGGCCTAACAGCTGAGACAGGAGCAACGGCAGTTCACCTGCGTCCACCTCCACCAGAGGACCGGGATTTTCTGTGTCACATTTCCCGAAGAGCCGTGTGTTTGTCCACCTGTGGATCATCATATAATTAACACTCCGAGTAAATGACGTTTTGTCACGTAAATGTATGTGTTTCATTGCTGAAAAGTGGAAGTGTTAGTCACTCAGTTCTGTCTTACTCTTTGCAACCCCATGGACTGTAGCCCACCAAGCTCCTCTGTCCATGGAATTCTCCAGGCAAAATACTGGAATGAGTCATTCCCTTCTCCGGGGAACCTTCCTGACCCAGGGATTGAACTCAGGACTCCTGCATTGCAGGCAGATTCTTTAACATCTGAGCCACCAGGGAAGCCCCATTTCACTGCTCAATGGGAAAAAATAATCAGAGGCTGGTTATTGCAGGCTTCATATACATTTGGTGCCATGATCTGAAATGCACATCATTTTTTATTTAAATTAACTTTTAATTGGAAGATAATTACTTTACAATATTGTGATGGTTCCTGCCATACATCAATGTGAATCAGCTATAGGTGAGGGAGGGGATATATGTATATGAAACAGTATGTTTTTTTAAAAGGTTATACCCTGTTGGGACAAAAGGTTTTGGGAGAAGAAAAACTGACTTTAATTCTTAATTCTAGTTTTTACTTTATATATATATATATATATATATATATATATAAAATTTGCATTTTCTCTCTCTCTCTCTCTTTTTTTTTCTTTTTAAAAGCCCTTGTGTTGAGGGTTGACTTTCAATCTGTCTCTTATACACATCTCTTTCAGTTGGCACCGAGGCAGAGAGATTTGCCCATCTTTTGGTGTGTCTCCATAGTAACACTGACACCCAGGTTCCCAAAGACACACACACACACACACACACACAGACACACACACACACACACACACCTTCCAACCAGCCAGTAGCTCCCTGGGAGTCTGCCAGAGACTCTCTGCCCCTTGTGGGTTCCCTTGGCCTTAGTGAGCAGCTAGTACCAGCAGGAGCCACAGGAAACCAGCGTGACCACAAGTCTCAGGCACAAGATGGACACCCTGCCACATCATGTTATAGCTGCCACATGATGACTGCAAGTTTTCCATGTGGGAAAATGGAAAACAGACACAAGGACAGGCAGATGGTCACACACATACCCAAATATCTATACTTAGAGGGAGAGATGAAAATCTTGTCTGAATTGCTATATAAGTGTCAGATTCATCAGAAGAATCAAGAAGGAGATTGAACACTATGTCAGTGTGCTTCGTGAAGCTGGAGGGAGAGGGAGTTATTTCACCGACAGGAAAGCGGCCCTCTCAGAGGAGAGTCTGGGCTTGCAGAGGGGAGATGCCATCCCTGTGGTCAGGAGGGGCATGAGTGACTAAAAGGAAGAGCTGTGCATGGGTCCAGATAGAAAAGAACCGCTGTAGATTCTGTATTTCAGGACATCGGCAGCCCACAGGTCCAGTATCCTGGTATTTCTGATGAGCTCCTGCTCTGTCTCTTATACACATCTCAAATTTTGTCTAAATTTCCCCAAGCTCTCAGCCCAGTGATCCCTTTGTCTTGCATACTATCCTGACACACTCCATTAATCTACTAAACAGCAGAAGGCTGTGCAAAAAGAGACTCCTATCTTGCAGAGATAGTTGGGTCAATCAATTCAGGTCAAATTTCATTGGTGTTGGCCCAAAAGCTATTGGGAAAACTTGTAAAATGAAGAGCAGTTATAATGTGATCTTTAAAGCAGATTTCAAAGATGAAAGCAGAACAAGACCGGCTTCTGACCACAAAATATTTTTCTTTTCCAGTATGGCACACAGACATAGTTCCATGTTCTTTAAACGACAGCTGTGTATGAAGCGATGAGAACTCATGTCTTAGAAAGACTTTTCAAATATTAATACACTCGATGGCAGTGAGCTTCCTTGTGGTTGTTGTTGCTCAGTTGCTGCACCTTTTCAGACTCTGCAACCCATGGACTGTAGCCTGCCAGGCTCCTCTGTCCTCCACTGTCTCCTGGACTTTGCTCAAATTCATGTCCATTGAGTCCATTGACACCTCAAGTTTCCTTTGGGGTGTCATATAAGTAATATTTTCTGGTGTTTTTCCAAAAAGGATAGTAAATAGAGTTATCTTTCGATCATATAAAATGGAGTTTCAGGCCACAGTAAGGCCCCTCAGTAAGGCATGTCACCCATATTGGATTCCAAGCGCTGCTCTAACAAAACAACACAAACTAAGTGGCTTGAGCAACAGAAATTTATTGTCTTCCAGCCTTGAACAGAGGTCAGAGGTCAAGGCTGGGACAGGGTTGGTCCTCAGGAGGGCTGTGTGGAACGTCTGTCTGATGCCTCTCTCCTGGTTTCTGGGAGTTTCCTGGATATGGCAGCAGGACTTCAGCTGTTAGCTCCGTGTGTACACCTGTGTCCTAACCTCCTCTTTTCAAAAACAGGCCAGTCAGATTAGGGCTCACCCTACTCTGGAGAAGGCAATGGCACCCCACTCCAGGGCTCTTGCCTGGAAAATCCCATGGGTGGAGGAGCCTGGTAGGCTGCAGTCCATGGGGTCGCTAAGAGTCAGACACGACTGAGCGACTTCACTTTCATTTTTCTCTTTCATGCATTGGAGAAGGAAATGGCAACCCACTCCAGTGCTCTTGCCTGGAGAATCCCAGGGACAGAGGAGCCTAGTGGCTGCCATCTATGGGGTCGCACAGAGTCGGACACGACTGAAGCGACTTAGCAACAGCACCTTACCCTGGTAAGACCTCATTTTTAACTAATTATTAATACCTATGCAAAGAGCTCATGTCTAAATAAAATCCCATGCTGTGATCCTAGGGATGAATTTGTGGGGACACAGAAGAACCCATTACATCCCCACCGTGATGCCTGTGCATCTCAGGAGATGCCTGGCTCCAAG
The DNA here is from genome assembly GCA_006408675.1 of Madoqua kirkii. Taxonomy (NCBI): domain Eukaryota; kingdom Metazoa; phylum Chordata; class Mammalia; order Artiodactyla; family Bovidae; genus Madoqua; species Madoqua kirkii. The sequence continues at coordinate 21,911 of SJYC01112887.1, forward strand.
CTCTGCATCCTGGTCCATCCTCCTGTGTCTCTTCCAGGTGCGCTGTGCCTCACTGCCATCCCCGTGCCCAGACCCCAACACTGGCACTGGGGCTGGACTGTCAGCTTTACCCCCAAAACACCTCCTAGTTCTCCTTGCCTCCTGCTCTCTGTGGGGCCCAGGCTGCCTGAAGCCTGGCTAGGCGTCTGACTCCAGGCCCCCTCTTGTCCAGAAAGGGGATGTGTGAGCTCTCAGTGCCCTGCCACTCTGTTCTGCACGCACAGGGAACAGCAAGTCTTAAAGAAAGAGCCAGGGATGAGGACACAGGAATGCTACTGGGCAGCTCTTGTCCTGGAACATGACGTGGGGCACGTTAATGAGCCCCTTGTCCTCAGGGCTCTTTTGAGGTTGGGAAAGGCAGGGTTGAAAAGTCTAACATTTTGCTGAGATCACTTTTAATGCCTCACACCATCTAGGAAACAAAGTCATGTCCAAAACACCCAACCTGTCAGACAGAGAGCTTTGCCTGGAGTTGTAATCACACCAGTAATACTGCTGACAAAGGGAGCTGCAGGTGTTCAGGAGGGAAGCAGGTGGGGTGTGCCTGGAGATCTAAAAACCCATCTTTACAGTTCGAATGGGGAACAATCATTGACTAGAGGGTCTCAGCGGAATCTTTTGCTTTTTTAAAAAAAAATTTTGTTAGCATCTCATGGACTTGGTCATTATCAGCTGTGAGATTTGGACCACAAAGAAGGCAGAGTGCCAAAGAATTGATGCTTTACAATGTGGTGCTGGAGAAGACTCTTGAGAGTTCCTTGCACTGCAAGGAGATTCAATTAGTCAATCCTGAAGGGAATCAACCCTGAATATTCATTGGAAGGACTGAAGTTGAAGCTTCAATCCTTTAGCCACCCCATTCGAAGAACTGATTCATTGGAAAAGAAGCTGATGCTGGGAAAGATTGAAGGCAGAAGAAGAAGGGGTCGACAGAGGATGAGATGCTTGGATGGCATCATGGACACAATGAACATGAGTTTGAGCAAACTCCAGGAGATAGTGAAGGACAGGGAAGCCTGGCATGCTACAGTAATGGGTTTACAATGAGTCAGACATGGCTTAGCAACTGAACGATAACTACATAGACTTGGGCTGCAATGAAGACAAATCTGTTTACCTACTGTCTAGAGCTGCTAGTTGCTAAATGTAACATTTTTCTAGTCGCTGTTTTATAAGGTCTCCAGGTCAGCTATATGAGCTTTATCCAAACATCTACCTCTGCTTCATGAAGGATTCAGGTCAATTTTGGCTATGGAAGAGTACAATCTGAATATGTGATAAAATTTTAGTATTCTTTCTACAATTTCAGAAGCTATGGCCTTTCCTGATCTTGGTGTATGATTTCTAAGGAAGGGTTTGCTTGAAATAAATATCTAGATGACCAGATAAAGAATGTAGCTAGTGAAATCTCAGCTCCTCAGTTGCTCCTGGAAATAGATCATTCTAGACAACCAAGCTGAAAGCTAACCTTCTTTCTTCCTGGAACATTAAAATCTGAGTTGCATTTTTACTTTTTTTTTCCTGGAGGTGTGCCCTATGTTTTTTTATCTTTCTTTTTATTTTTATAAAATTTTTATTGGAGTATAGTTGATTTAGATTGTGAATATATTAAATACCACTGAACTGTTCACTGTGAAAAAAAATCTCTAAATACAGATGAATATTTGCTGGAGAGGAAAGACAAAATTGTCCCTGATTGAAAGCAATTAATTTTTATTTTAATAACACTTTTATTAGAGTAAGTTGATTTACAATGTTGTATTAGTTTCAGGGGTACAGCAAAATGGTTATACTTACACATATACCCCTTCTTTTTAAGTTTATATTCCCACGTAAGCCATTGCAGAGTGTTGGATAGAGTTCCCTGTGCTAGGGAGGCTTCCCAGATGACTCTAGTGGTGAAGAACCCACCTGCTAATGCAGGAAGTGTAAGAGACACAGGTCTGACCCTTGGTTTGGGAAATCCCCTGGAGGAGGGCATAGAAACCTACTCCAGTATTCTTGCCTGGGAAGTTCCCATGGACAGAGCAGCTTGGCAGGCTATAGTTCATGGGGTCACAAAGGTTTAGACATGACTAAAGCAACTTAGCACGCATGCACGTTTAATTAAATATGTCAGTGTTCCATTGCCTTCCATAATCACATCATGACCTCAGACATGCAGTCAATCCACTCACTAGTTTACCTGTTGTCTGGCCATCCAGGGAGATCATGCTCTTTCTGAAGCTCTTCCTCGTGGCTTATACTCTGAGGGTCTTATAAGGAGTGTCTGCGCTCCCTCCAACTCACTACTTGAAGCCCCAGTCTCTCATGGGATGCTATTTGAAGGTGGAGCTTTTGGGAGGTGATTAGGGTTAGATGAGTTGAGAAGGGGGCCTTCAATCTGGGGTTGGTGCCTGATCAGAAGAGACACTGGGAGCGTTCTCCATCTCTGCCGAGAGAGGACATGTCAAGAAGGTGGCTACCTGCAAGCCAGGAAGAGGGTCCACACCAGAGCCCCATCCTTCTGGCACCTGAATCTCAGACTGGCAGCCTCCAGAACTGCGAGAAGATAAATGCCGGTTGTTTATGCCTGCCTGGTCCATGGCATGTTGTCATGGCAGCCTGCACTGACTGAGGTAGACCATAACATACTGTTCTGATGTAGGAATGGGTGTGACCCAACCGGAGCCAGTGGGACCCATCAGCCCTAGAAGCGGATCTTGAGCAGAGGGGAGAAAATGAGAATAGCTGGAGTTCATTCACTTGAGATGGAGCCTCCCTGACCGGACCCCTCTTGCTGAGGGTCTCTTAAAGCTGTCCCTCTTCTTATCTGAGTCTCCAGTCACCTCCACTGACACTGTGCACTCCTGATGTTTTTCTGGTAAATCTTCCTATTTAATCTAGACAGAGTTGGGGTGTGTTTCTTATTTGTGGTAGGGTGGTTTTCCCAGTAGTCATGTACAGATGTGAGAGTTGGACCATAAAGAAGGCTGAGTGCCAAAGAATTGATGGTTTTCAATTGTGGTGCTGGAAAAAACTCTTCAGAGTCCCTTGGACTGCAAGGCGATCAAGCTGCTCAATCCTAAAGGAAATCAGTCCTGAATATTCACTGGACTGATGCTGAGGCTGAAGCACCAACACTTTGGCCACCTGATGTGAAGAGCCAACACACTGGAAAAGACCCTGATGCTGGAGGAGAAGTGGGCTGCAGAGGATGAGATGGTGCGTAGCATCGCTGACTCAATGGACATGAGTTTGTGCAAACTCCCGGAGGCAGTGAGGCACAGGCGAGTTGGGGGGCTGCAGTCCACGGGGTCGCAAAGAGTTGGACAGGACTTTATGACTGAACAACAACAGGAGTCTGTTGCTTGTGAAAATCCCAGTATTTACCAGGTCTGTCAGTTAATGTATAAGGTCTACATATTGAAAGGCTGTTGTTGAATTACAACGCCTGGATTCTTGGCCCCTGGAGGAGAAGAATTCAATCCGGGGCCAGAGATGAGGCTTGATCACTTAGAGCTTTTGTGTAACAAAGTTTTATTAAAGTATAAAGGAGATAGAGAAAGCTTCTGACATAGGCATCAGAAGGGGGCAGAAGGAATACCCGCCTGCTAGTCTTTAGCTGGATGTTATATAGTCACAAGCAGCCTGTTAATGTAGGAAAGGAATGTCTCAAAACTCAGAATGGCACCACCCAAAGGCCCTTCACCCATAAGATGTATTTGGGGATAATTTTGGCACCAAATGGTTTATCTTGGGCCATAAAATGATTAACTTGAATCTTGAAGAAGGGCAGATCACCATACAAATATTTTCATTTACATAGATTAGAGGAACAATATCGGAGTATAACATACTGGTTTATCAAGTAGGTTCTGAGCCCAAAAGGCAGAACCGACTTGAAGACAGAGTTTGGGGTAAATGCATAGTACATTAGCTTAGTTTAAGATAAACATTTCCATAAGAAAAAGGCATTGGTTAACTTCAGGTGAAACCAGGTGTCATTATGGCAACACAGAATTGTAAGAGAAACCTCCTTTTAAATTTGTATAGAGAAGGAAAAAATATCGCTAGTTTGTTTCCTCCTGCTGCTTAAGAGAGATAAAATGTCTGACACTTGAAGGCTATTTCCTCCGTTTGGAGACCCCTGGCCTTCCTGCCTATTGCCCTCTCAATATCTTACTGGTTCTCTTTTTATAGGATATAATAGCTTAATTTTTATGGTTACCATTGGGTAATAAATTTCTGAAATGAAGTTGATAATTAGATGACTTCTGACCTACTTGATTATATTTTGATGGAGTAACCCAATGGTAACACTAAAATTTTATTCATACAGTGATATTTGAATAAATCATCAGAGTCCATTTTTCCCTGTGTTGAACTTCTCATTATATTTAGGAGAGGGACCTGGGGAATGGTAGGAAAGAGAAATGGTATGTTCAATAAATAAGCTTATGCATAAGTTAACGTTGATAGCCATTGGATGCTTTCAGCTTTGCTATAGAATATTAAACTACTAATAACTTGCATAAATGAGTAAAAAACCCTACAAATTACTTTATGGATAGGAAATTCTGAAAGACTTATGGTATTGACTTTTATTGACATTATGTAATGGGAAAGAGGGAAGTGATTTAAGATGCAAATTGATTTACAGATATGTTCATCATGGTCTTTTATTTCCATGGAGAAAAGCTATTGATGTATTACTCATATTTTAATGTCCATAAGCCCTAGTGAACATTAAACTTTCACATGATACAAAAAAGGATTGTGAAAAATTGAATTTTAAGCCAGGAGTGGTTGATATTTCAGTCCCAACCCTCAGCTGAGTCAAGACTTGTAGAGGTGTTTAAAGCAAAATAGATGTCTATTCAATTAATTAACAAATAATCATCGAGCCACCTCTGATCCTGCTGCTGTGGTGTCTGCTGGGCACAGAGTGTGCAATATGCCCTTTGCAGCAAAAAGGTTATAGTCAAAAGGAAGGCAGGAAAGCCCACAAACAAGGGCAGTAAGTCATCGGCACCAAGACAAACTCATTTAGAGCCAGGAAGCCTAAAAGAGAGGCTGACCAATATATTTCTTTTACCCCTGGGGGCATGCACTGGGTCTTTTGTCCTGGAGCACTAAGGCTTCACTAGCTCCCAGCTTCTCTAGTTGTGGGGCACAGGCTCCAGTAGCTGTGGCTTAGTTGCTTCACAGCATGAGGGATCTTACCTCCCCAACCAGGGATGGAGGGACTTTCCCTGGTGGCACAGCAGTAAAGAATCTGGCTATGATGCAGGAGATGGGGGTTGAATACCTGAGTCAGAAAGATCCCCTGGAGGAGGAAATGGCAACTGACTCCAGTATTTTTGCTCGGGAAATCCCACAGACAAAAGAGCCTGGTGGGCTACAGTCCACGGGCTCCCCAAAGAGTCAGACATAACTGAGCAACTGAACAGCAACGATCAGGGATTGGACTGGCATCCCCTGCATTGGAAGGTGGATTCTTAACCACTGGTCCACCAGGGAAGTCCCTGCTCAGGCTTTCAGGCTTTCAATTGATTGGAAGTGAGAAAGTGTCCAGGAATGAAGTGGGGTGTGTGTGTGTGTGTGTGTGTGTGTGTGTGTGTGTGTCTGTATGCCTGTGTGTGATAATTCTGGGACAGTCAAAATGTAAGGAAAGTTCATAAGATAAAGTAGAGTCAGGGCTGCTTTATGCAGCTCTTGGGGTTCTCACAGCAGGTATGCTGGAGTAGTTTGTCATTTCCTTCTCCAGCTTGCTCTTTGGAAAAGGCCCTGATGCTGAGAAAGATTAAAGACAAAAGGGAAAGACGGAGACAGAGGATGAGATAGTTGGATGGTATCACTGATGCAATGAACAGGAACTTGGGCAAACTCCGGAAGCTGGTGAGGGATAGGGAAGCCGGCGGTGCTGCAGAGTCATGGCGTTGTAAAGAGTCAGACACAACTTAACAACTGATCAACAGCAGCAAAGGCAGAGTGGGTTGATAAATGCGAGAAGCTCAGTATGACCCAAATATTGGTGTGAGAAGAGATGCAAAGAGAACCAAGGCTGGAAAGGAAGGTCAGGCCAGACCTTGGTAGGGCCTTTTAGCAAGGGTAGGCACGTCGAAATTGATCCACCAGGTACACAGGAATCATGAATATATTTAAGTGGTGGATTGAAGCAATCAGATTTCTGTTTTACCTTTTTGGTTGCTGCATGCTCCTGCATGCTCAGTTGCTCAGTTCTGTCTGACTCTTCCTGACTCTATGGAACGTAGCCAGCCTCGCTTCTGCTACCCTGGGATTTTCTGAGCAAGAATACTAGAGTGAGTTGCTAGTTCCTTCTGCAGGGATCTTTCCCACCCAGAGATCAACCTGTGTCTCCCATGTCTCCTGCATTGTAGGTGGATTCTTTATCTCTGGGCCACCAGGGAAGCCCTGTTGGTAGATGAGAAGAGTCAGACGAAGGAAAGGAACAAGTAGATTCCAGAACACCCACTGAGAGATGGCTCTGGGAATTGGTGGGGAAACGACACGAACTCGAGTGATAGCAATGGCGGAGGAAGGATATGGCAGGGCTGTTAATGAGAAAAGTGTGACCGGACTTGACTCTTATTTGAGCTGAATCAGAAATAGTTATGCAAGAAAGGGAAGGACTAAGATGACCATCAGGGCTAGGTCTCAGGTAGACAGTGAAAATTCATAATACAGAGGAGAAAAAGCAAGACTATGGGTGGTGAACTTGAGATGCTTAGAGGACATTCACATACATGACCAGGAAGCAACTGGACATTGAAGTCAGGAGCCCAGTCAGATCTCTGGCTTAGACATGCACTTTGGGAAGTTGCCAGCATGAAGGCAGAGTTAAAAGGATAAAGTGAATGTGATCATCTAGGGAGACACAGTGGGATGGAGAGACCATCATTCGTGGGTGGGCAGGAGGAGACCAGGGCACAAAGAAGATGGGAGGAAGTGGTCAAGGAGGACCCTGGTGAGGGTGTGTCCTGAACCAAGGGGAGAATAGCTTTAGGAGGGAAGGTGCAATCAGAAGCCACAAGTGCCCCAGAGAGGGTCTTGTGAATTTCCATAGCATCGTAAATTGTTTGGGAAAAGGATAAGCGAGGTAAGACTCCAAGAGTCTCTTGGACTGCAAGGAGATCAAGTCAGTCAATCCTAGAGGAAATCAATATTCATTGAAATATTCCTGAATATTCCCTGAATATTCATTGGAAGGACTGTTGCTGAAGCTGAAGCTCCAATACCTTGGTCACCTGATGTGAAGAGTTGACTCATTGGAAAAGACCTTGATGCTGGGAAGGATTGAAGGCAGGAGAAGGGGATGACTTAAGATGACATGTTTGGACAGCATCACTCACTCAGTGGACATGAGTTTGAGCAAACTCCAGGAGAGGTGAAGGACAGGGAAGCCTGGTGTGCTGCAGTCCATGGGGTTGCAAAGAGTCTGATGTGACTTAGCAACTGAGCAACAAAAAGTGAGAGAATTAGGCTAGGATGCTAGTCTTCAGATCAATTACTGCAAAGAGAAGTGACTCTCTGGGTCCCATCTTTGAATGGCAAAATGTGCCCTTGCTGCAGTGGTATATCCTTCCCTTCTCAGCTCCTCTGTGCTGTCAGGTACAACTGAACATCTGACTGACCTGTGTTCTTTTCCCCCACCACGTGATTTCTCAGCCTCAGCACCACTGACACTTTAGACCTGCTGGGTCTTTGTTGTGGAGGTGTCCTGTGTATTGCAGCAGGCTTAGCAGCATCCCTGGTTTTACCCACCAGGGGCCAGTTCCTCCTTCCCTCTTCCCAAGTTGTGATACCTAACACTATTTCCAGGAAATGCCCAGTGTCCCCTGGGGAATAAACTGGCCCAGAGGAGAGCCACGACTCCAGACGCATAGCGAGATAGATCCAGCTGCACCTTCTGAAATGTTAGCCAGGATACAAGCACAGAACATGGAAACAGATTTTAGTCTCAGCCATAAAGTTGTCTCAGAAAAGATATGTGTGGTGACGGAAGCCAAATAACCAAGCAATACAGACCTTAACTGTTAGAGTTAAACAGATATGTTCTTATTTTTTCTGAAGCAGTAAACAAATTGTCTCCAGAAGGAGGAGGAACAACAGTAAAACTCAGTGATAGAGAGGATGTGCACACAGCCACATGCCCTTGTATATTAAGCATGGAGAGCTCATACCAGTAACCATTTGTTTGAGGCCACTGGTGAGCAGGACCCATCTATTGCTTTGGTAATAGTCCTTAAGATCTTCAGTGGTTTATTAAAACACCAACTCAGAGTCAGGTCGTCTGTTCTCTACCTCTGTTTAGCTTAAAGGAAATAGTGCAGTGTTCTTAGTTCTTGAGGCAGACACAAAATTTTCCCTTATTCATTTGGTTTGGTTTATGTTTTCCAGAATCTGGGCAATATCCACACTCATTAGCAGATTCATTTTCCCCTGCTTAAGTTGGAATGTGAAGTCAAGTGAGCCTTAGAAAACATCACTACGAACAAAGCTAGTGGAGGTGATGGAATTCCCGTAGAGCTATTTCAAATCCTGAAAGATGATGCTATGAAAGTGCTGCACTCAATATGCCAACAAAATTGGAAAACTCAGCAGTGACCACAGGACTGGAAAAGGTCAGTTTTCATTCCAATCCCAAAGAAAGGCAATGCCAAAGAATGCTCAAACTACCGCACAATTGCATTCATCTCACACGCTAGTAAAGTAATGCTCAAAATTCTCTAAGCTAGGCTTCAGCAATACGTGAACTATGAACTTCCTGATGTTTAAGCTGGTTTTAGAAAAGGCAGAGAAACCAGAGATCAAATTGTCAGCGTCTGCTGGATCATGGAAAAAGCAAGAGAGTTCCAGAAAAACATCTACTTCTGCTATTGACTATGCCAAAGCCTTTGACTGTGTGGATCACAATAAACTGTGGAAAATTCTGAAAGAGATGGGAATACCAGACTACCTAACCTGCCTCTTGAGAAATCTGTGTGCAGGTCAGGAAGCAACAGTTACAACTGGACATGGAACAACAGACAGGTTCCAAATAGGAAAAGAAGTATGTCAAGGCTGCGTATTGTCACCCTGCTTATTTAACTTATATGCAGAGTACATCACGATAAATGCTGGACTGGAAGAAACACAAGCTGGGATCAAGATTGCCAGGAGAAATATCAATAACCTCAGATATGCAGATGACACCACCCTTATGGCAGAAAGTGAAGAGGAACTAAAATGCCTCTTGATGAAAGTGAAAGAGGAGAGTGAAAAAGTTGGCTTAAAGCTCAACATTCAGAAAATGAAGATCATGGCATCTGGTCCCATCACTTCATGGGAAATAGATGGAGAAACAGTGGAAACAAGGTCAGACTTTATTTTGGGGGGCTCCCAAATCACTGCTGATGGTGACTATAGCCATGAAATTAAAAGACATTTACTCCTTGGAAGGAAAGTTATGACCAACCTAGATAGCATATTCAAAAGCAGAGACATTACTTTGCCGACTAAGGTCTGTCTAGTCAGGGCTATGGTTTTTCCAGTAGTCATGTATGGTTGTGAGATTTGGACTGTGGAAAAAGCTAATCGCCAAAGAATTGATGCTTTTGAACTGTAGTGTTGGAGAAGACTCTTGAGTGTCCCTTGGACTGCAAGGAGATCCAACTAGTCCATTCTGAAGGAGATCAGCCCTGGGATTACTTTGGAAGGAATGATGCTAAAGCTGAAACTCCAGTACTTGGGCCACCTCATGAGAAGAATTGACTCATTGGAAAAGACTCTGATGCTGGGAGGGATTAGGGGCAGGAGAAGAAGGGGATGACAGAGGATGAGATGGCTGGATGGCATCACTGAGTCGATGGACGTGAGTCTGAATGAACTCTTGGAGTTGATGATGGACAGGGAGGCCCAGCATGCTGTGATTCATGGGGTTGCAAAGAGTCGGACATGACTGTGTGACTGAACTGAACTGAACTGAAGTTCATAAACCAGTGGACTGCATAAATCCACTAGTGAGGGTTTTCCTCTCCTGCCGAATATGAATTGTGACTCCCTCTGGTTTTAGGGAATGGTCCTAATTCATCAGTTCCTTCATTCAGTCAATCAACAAACAAACATGGCATGCTTGTGAGATGTGAAACACTCTACCATTCACTGTGGCAAATGGATGGAGCTACAGATAGGATGGGGGCCCTTTGTTTTTTCTCAACTTGAGGAGGGAGGCAATAAACAAGTAATATAAATATATAAGAGAGCAGGAGCCTGGAGGGCCACAGTCCATGGGATCAGAAAGAGCTGAACATGACTCAGTGACTAACACACACACATAGATATATAAATGGAAAGGTGAAATGAATACAAATTATAGGGGACAAAAACAGAGTAATGTGATTGTAATCAGGATGGAGTGAGATCAGAGGTCTGGTTTAGGTAAGATGGTTGGGGAAGGCAGACCTGAGGAGACAGTATTTGGTCTACTGCGTACAGGATGAGATAAAGCCAAGAATTTAGGAGCTAGAAGAAGATAGAGAATCCTTCCAAGAACAGGAAAGACCACATTCCGGTGAGCCAGGGGCTGAGTGGTGGGAAAGAAGGTTGGAGAGAAGAAGGAGGTGCAGATCATAAAGACTTCTTTGCATTTGAATTTTGGTCTCAAAATTTCCCTCAGAAAGGGAATACAGTGAAGGCTAAAGCTGGAGATTGAAGAAGGCTGTGTATCTAAGGTTTTAGAATATTATTTTGCCTGCTGTGTAGGAAGTGAATTGGAAAAGTAAGAGCGGGAACAGAAAGAATAGGAGGAGGCCATTGGATCTGTGACAAAGGATGATGGGGGGCTGAGGGTGATGGGAGTAGAGAGAGAGGTGTAAACTGACCTGAGATGTGTGTTGGGTGCAGGACAGATGGGATGTGTTTAGCAGAACAACAGCCTCTTGAAGATGTCTAATTTCAGAATCTGTGATTGTGTTACCTTCTATGGAAGAAGGATCAAGGGCCTTTTGAACTTTTGATGCTTTTGAACTGTGGTGTTGGAGAAGACTCTTGAGAGTCTCTTGGAGTGCAAGGAGATCCAACCAGTCCATCTTAAAGGAAATCAGTCCTAAATATTCATTGGAAGGACTGATGTTGAAGGTGGAGCTCCAATACTTTGGCTACCTGATGTGAAGAACTGACTCTTTGGAAAAGACCCTGATGCTGGGAAAGATTGAAGGCAGGAGGAGAAGGGGACGACAGACAATGAGATGGTTGGATGGCATCACTGACTCAGTGGACATGAGCTTGAGTAAACTCTGGGAGTTGATGATGGACAGGGAGGCCTGGCATGCTGCAGTCCATGGGGTTGCAAAGAGTCAGACACAAATGAGTGATTGAACTGAAAGTGAACTGATGGAAGAAGGACTTTGGAGATGTAAGAATATAAATCTTGAGATGGGAAGATTATCTTGGGTTACCTGAGTGGGATGATCTAATGGAACCTTAAAAGCAGGGACTCTTTTCTAGCTGAAATAGAGAGACATAATGGAAGAGATTGAAAACATGAGAGGGACTCAACCCATCATCACTGGCTTTAAAGATGGGGAAACGAGACAGAGAGCCAAAATGTGTAGGGGGCTTCTAGAAACTGGGGAAGACTCTGAGCTGGTAGCTAACAAGGAAAAGGGTTCTCAGTCTAACAACTGCAAGGAAGGCAATTCTGCCAATAGCCGGAATTAGTAAGGAAATGGACCCACCCCTAGGGCCTCTGGGTTTCCCCAGGGGCTCGGCAGTAACCTATTCCAGTACTCTTGCCTGAAGAATCCCATGAACAGAGGACCCTGTGAGCTACAGTCCATAGGATGGCAAATAGTTGGGCATGACTGAAGCAACTTAGCATGGTGCATGAACTGCAGTCTCCAGTAAGGCCATAATTCTGCTGACACCTTGATTTTAGCCCAAGGAGATTCATGCCAGACTCGTGGCTTGACTGTTAGTGTGATAAATTCGTATTGTATAAGCCACAAGACTGTGGGAACTGGTTACAGCAGCAATAAGAAAATAACACATAGAACTTCATGGCTGGTTGGATGTGGAGGGTGGGAGGACACAGAGGGCAGAAAACTCATGGAAAAACAGATCATGGAGGGTGGAAAGCAGACTTCTGTTTTGGTCACTGAGGTTTTAGAAGCCTGTAAGATATTTAAATGGAGGTACTAAATGGGAGATCAGTTATATAAGTCTGGGGTTCAGAGAAGAAGTCTGAACTTATGGTACATTTTTGGACTAGAAAGACCACAGGTGTTATTTACAAATGTGGGACTAACCAAGCAGACCTAAGTGGGGGATCAGGTGGAGAAGCAGGACTCAAGTCCATTCACAGACATTGTAATAGGCAGAGGTTGTGAAGGGCAGTGACGAAGGGAGCAAAGGTGACAGAGAAGGAGTCCAGAGTGGTGGGGAGAAAGGTAGCAGGGATAGTGTCAGAAACGCAGGGGAGGCGTGTGTCCCGTAAAGGAGGAAGGGACTGTGCCTAAGGCTGCAAAGGTTTTCTGATGATGGCTGGAGAGGTCTGATGGGCTGATGACATAGAAGTGCCACTGAGTTCGCCACTGGTCATGGCCCTTGACAAAACCCCATGAGTAGAGCAATGAGAATAGAGTTCAGATAGGACTACAAGGAAGAGATGGCAGGAGGTGGAGGTGGTTAGGTGCCTAAATTCAGACAGTGGGCCTAACAACCTGTTTTGCAGGAAACAGGAGCAAAAAGTGAAGAGGCTTTGGCCAGAGTTGACTAAGAGGTCAAGAAATGTCTTTTAAAGATAGATCAGGTTTGTGTGCTGACATGAATAATATGGTATGGAGGAATAAGTGTATCTGGGTGGGAGAGAGAGATGGGGGTGGGGTAGGGAGAGAGGAATAGTGAAGAGTAGAATATCTGAGAAAAGAACAAAAGACAGAGCCCAGAAGACAAGCAGAGGAATTTACCAGTGTTGTTCACTGTACCAGGAAAGAAGGGGAGATGCTGGTAGGTCTATAGATTTGTTGGTGGGAGGATGAAAAAGAATAAAAACTTCAGGCAGCATCTTAGCCTGGACTTTCTTCATGAGTATTCCCTTAAAAGCAATTTGGGGGTCATAATCCAATATGACTCATATTTCAGCTATGAAGAAGGAGGACACTGAGTCACTTTGATCCCAGTGACATTTTTATGATTGTGCTAGATATATTTATGACATCTGTAAGAAAAAAGTCTACAATGCTGAGCAAAATAATGCCTTTGGGAAGGCACATTAATGGGCAAAAATAACTACCAGACTTGCCTCTCTTACTTCTTCAGACCTCGTGATTCTTTTAGTCATTTTATTGTCGGCATCTGAGAGGTTGAACAGCAAGCCCTTGCCAAGACTTTGCACTGCCATCCAGCTGTGGTAATGGTGTCCTTTTGAGTAAAACCATTTGTCTTCTTAGGTGAACTTGGAACCAGAGATAGTCTCTATTGAACTGACATTATAGTGTCAGAGTGGCTAAGATCCTGGAGGCATCTTTTACCTGAGTTATCTGGACTATTAGTACATTCATGGGTTTTTAGAACCTCAACAAGGAGAAAGAAAATATTAGAATTTTTATGGTAGCAACTTATATCTTATTCTCTGAAAAATTTTTGTTTATGACAATATATACAGAATATTGTGTGTTTGTGTGCTCTGTCGTGCCCAACTCTTTGCTGCCCTATGTACTGTAGACTGCCAGGCTCCTCTGTCCATAGAATTTTCCAGACAAGAATACTGGGGTGGGTTGCCATTTCCTACTCCAGGGGATCTTCCTAACCCAGGAATCAAACCTGTGTTTCTTGTGTCTCCTATGTTAGCAGGTAGATTCTTTATTACTAGCATCATCTGGGTAATATAGTAATATATGCAAGCCATTTACAGCTTAATAAGACTCCATAGGATAGTGATTGTGTTCAAAATCTGTATCCCAAGAGAAGAGAGTGGTCAAAGTCATTCGTGGACCACCACTCTAAATACCTGAGCCACTGACTAAAGTATTTTTGCACTCATCCTCTCCTTCTCCTCCTCCTTCTTCTTTTAAAGAGACCCCATGGTCCCATAGCACGATGTGATGGGTTGCTTTGAATGGTTTTGCAGCCTGGCAGGAACTTACCCTCCACACAAGGATAAGCAAGATCTGGGCCTGGTCTCCTCTTAACGAGGAGAATTTATCTGTGAGAGTAGAGTGGTGAGGGAGACCAGAACAGATGGCTGAGGGCCCTCCAAGGTTGACCAGATGTCAAGGTGTCAAGGCTATGAAGCCTTCATTTTGATTCTACGCCACCAGGAAGGCAGCAGAACAGTCTGGCTACAGCAGGAGTTATAAGCCCAGGGTCCTGCCCACCCATTGTATTCTCCCTCAGGGGGTGGGTTCTGCCTCTCAACCACAGGACCCCGGGGAGTAACTCTGAGCATTGCTGAGAAAGTTCTGTGCTAGAAGACCCTTCCTCAGCCACGGACTTCTTGTTCCTGCTCACGCGTCTATCAGTGCGGACTCTCTTTTGCCCAATGCACTGAAGTTGTGTGTGTCTCTGCTCTGCCTGGCTGTCCAGCACTGCCAACAACTTGTGAGCCCTGACCTGCACATCCCCAGCATGACCGCTGCGTCCCCAGCACATCACCATCCCACGTGCTGTTCCCCCAATCCTCGCTGCCTCACTGCTGACCTGGACACACTCAGGCCCACACCCTGCCTGCACAGCTAGCCTTAGTTCTCAGCACACGGCTGCAGCCTTCCCTGAAGCCCAGCCCCCTCAGGTTTCTGTAAGGACTTTTCACAGGCTCTTCCTTCCTGCTGACTCTGGTCCCCATTTCTACTTTCCTTTCCAGCCTTGCTTCAGACTTTCTTCTGCAAAGAGGTCCCTCAGTCAGTTCAGTTGCTCAGTCGTGTCTGACTCTCTGCAGCCCCAAGAATTGCAACACGCCAGGCCTCCCTGTCCATCACTAACTCCAGGAGTTCACCCCAACTCATGTCCATTGGGTCGGTGATGCCATCCAGTCATCTCATCCTCTCTCATCCCCTTCTCCTCCTGCCCCCAATCCCTCTCAGCATCAGGGTATTTTCCAATGAATCAACTCTTCGCATGAGGTGGCCAGAGTACTGGCGTTTCAGCCTCAGCATCAGTCCTTCCAATGAACACCCAAGACTGATCTCCTTTAGAATGGACTGGTTAGACCTCCTTGCAGTCCAAGGGACTCTCCAGAGTCTTCTCCAACACCACCGTCTAGAAGACCCTTCCTCAGCCACGGACTTCTTGTTCCTGCTCACGCGTCTATCAGTGCGGACTCTCTTTTGCCCAATGCACTGAAGTTGTGTGTGTCTCTGCTCTGCCTGGCTGTCCAGCACTGCCAACAACTTGTGAGCCCTGACCTGCACATCCCCAGCATGACCGCTGCGTCCCCAGCACATCACCATCCCACGTGCTGTTCCCCCAATCCTCGCTGCCTCACTGCTGACCTGGACACACTCAGGCCCACACCCTGCCTGCACAGCTAGCCTTAGTTCTCAGCACACGGCTGCAGCCTTCCCTGAAGCCCAGCCCCCTCAGGTTTCTGTAAGGACTTTTCACAGGCTCTTCCTTCCTGCTGACTCTGGTCCCCATTTCTACTTTCCTTTCCAGCCTTGCTTCAGACTTTCTTCTGCAAAGAGGTCCCTCAGTTCAGTTCAGTTGCTCAGTCGTGTCTGACTCTCTGCAGCCCCAAGAATTGCAACACGCCAGGCCTCCCTGTCCATCACTAACTCCAGGAGTTCACCCCAACTCATGTCCATTGGGTCGGTGATGCCATCCAGTCATCTCATCCTCTCTCATCCCCTTCTCCTCCTGCCCCCAATCCCTCTCAGCATCAGGGTATTTTCCAATGAATCAACTCTTCGCATGAGGTGGCCAGAGTACTGGCGTTTCAGCCTCAGCATCAGTCCTTCCAATGAACACCCAAGACTGATCTCCTTTAGAATGGACTGGTTAGACCTCCTTGCAGTCCAAGGGACTCTCCAGAGTCTTCTCCAACACCACCGTTCAAAAGCATCAATTCTTTAGCCCTAAGCTTTCTTCACAGTCCAACTCTCACATCCATACATGACCACTGGAAAAACCATAGACTTGACTAGATGAATCTTTGTTGGCAAAGTAATGTCTCTGCTTTTGAATATGCTGTCTAGGTTGGTCATAACTTTCCGTCCAAGGAGTAAGCATCTTTTAATTTCATGGCTGCAGTTACCATCTGCAATGATTTTGGAGTCCCCCAAAATAAAGTCTAACACTGTTTTCACTGTTTCGCCATGTATTTCCCATGAAGTGATGGTACCAGATGCCATGATCTTTGTTTTCTGAATGTTGAGCTTTAAGCCAACATTTTCACTCTCCTCTTTCACTTTCATCAAGAGGCTTTTTAGTTCCTCTTCACTTTCTGCCATAAGGGTGATGTCATCTGCATATCTGAGGTTACTGATATTTCTCCCAGCAATCTTGATTCCAGCTTGTGCTTCTTCCAGCCCAGCCCTAGTAGTTACTTTATCCGGTAGCCTCTTAGCCATCAAATAAGGGTTTCCTTGTGGCTCAGATGGTAAAAAACCTGCCTGCAATACAGGAAATCTGGGTTCGGTCCCTGGGTGAGGAAGATCCCCTGGAAAAGGGAATGGCCACCCACACCAACCTTCTTGCCTGAAGAGTTCCATGGACAGAGGAGCCTATTAGTCTACAGTCCACAGGGTGGCAAACAGTCAAAAACTACTGAGTGACTAGCACTTTCACTTTAGCATTAAATATTGTAAAGGGCCTTCTCTGACTTTTAATTTGTGATTCCTTCTTTATTCTTTCTAAATTGAGACATAATCAATATACAACATTATATTAGTTTCAGATGTACAATGCAAATCATCTAACATTTGTATATATTGTAAAATGATCATCACATTAAGTCCAGTTAACATCTGTTAACATCAGACATTGTTGAAACTTGTTTTCTTATGACGAGAAACTTGAATATATTAAAATTTATTTTTCTTTTCACATGCGGAAATCTATGGCAAACCTTAAGTTGAAATGTGACTATTTAATAACTCTACACATACACACCCCCCGCGCACACACACACACACACACACACACACACACACACACACACACTACGGTCGGTCCCGTGATTCATGTGATCATGGGACAGTAAAGCAATGGATTTTCATCATTGTCATTTTGTGTGGTGACTCTCTTCCAAGAGTCTCACCTGACAGGTTTGGATCATAGAGGACCTTCCACAGAGAATGGAGGATGCCCTGGCTGCTTGTGAGTTGAGTCCTGAAGGACTGGCTTACAGAGGAAAGAGGGCAAGTTTGAGGGACACCCTGCTAGAGAGGGAGAAGGAATCCCCACCCTCCCCTCCTGGAGGATGATGGGGAAGATGATGGACTTAGAGGGAGAGGCCACTTCCCTTCTAGGCCGAAGTCCAGGAAGGCGTGAACGACGCAGGGAGAGAGCTGGAAGGATGCTTGGACGGCCTCCTATGGGGTGGAGCCAGCATCTGGGGCTGCACAGGGATCTGGCAGCTCTGCTCCTGGTACCCTGACTTGTGCAGGGAGAGAGAGCAGAAAGCTGTGGGTCAGCAGAGGCTGGGGACCAGATAATGAAGCTGGAGGAGGGTCACACTCGGCAAACAGCACAGAGGACAAGGGCCACCAACATGACCAGTCAGTCCTGGCACAGGTACCAAGGTGAAGCTGAGACCAGTGCCCTTCGTACCAGTGACTGGATCAGACCAGCCGACCAAGAGGTGGTGGAATCAGGGGGTGCAAGTCTGAAAAACCGAGTCCTTACCTAAAGGACTGGGAGCCATCTTACCCAGTTCAAATGGAAAACACTGGGCTCTTGATAGGCAAGTGTAAAGCTCAAGTCCTCGTGTCTGTCCTCAGCTTTTAAGGAGGATTATAACAACTGTGAAAAGGAAAGATGGTTCACAGGTGTACACAGTGTTCCACGACAGTGATGACCCTGCCGTATTATGACTGTGTGTAACTGTATACAAGCCTGCGGTGCACCATTCTGTACTGACTGATTGGCCCAGACGTAGCTTCTCTGCACAGGCTGCCCAGAGGCAGGTGAGTCGGCGTGCATGGCTGTGTGCCTGAGGGAGACAGTGCATGTTTCCAGGGCCTTGTGTTCTTGGGTCCCTAGCAAGGCCATTTGTGAAGTGAAGTCATCAATATCCCACCCATCTGAACCCGAGGGGCTACATACCCCATGATTTTTTTTTATGGTAATGACTAGTAGCCACTGTGTGTTTCTTCTGTGCCAGGCTTTGCTCTGCATTCCTGCTCAGAACAAACCTTTGGTGGGTCTTCTCTTACTGAACTTATCTGACAGGTAAGGATATGGGGGCCTAAGTATTTATGATTTGCTGACAACTAGTAAGTGGGAGAAGGCAATGGCACCCTACTCCAGTACTTTTGCCTGGAAAATCCCATGGACGGAGGAGCCTGATGGGCTGCAGTCCATTGGGTCTCTAAGAGTCAGACATGACTGAACGACTTCACTTTCACTCTTCACTTTCATGCATTGGAGAAGGACATGGCAACCCACTCCAGTGTTCTTGCCTGGAGAATCCCAGGGACTGGGGAGCCTGGCGGGCTGCCGTCTATGGGGTCGCACAGAGTCGGACACGACTGAAGTGACTTAGCAGCAGCAGCAGCAGTAAGTGGGAGGCTCAGAATCTGGTTTCATCAAGACTGTCTACAAAACCTGCTTCTTTGAAAAAGCAAGTTCTGGTTTGTCCTTCTAAGAAATTGTCATTGTTTAGTCGACTGTGCTGGGCCTTGGTTGCTGTGAGGCCTTCTCTCTAGTCGCCTGGACAGGCTTCTCATCACAGTGGCGCCTCCTGTCGCCAAGCACGGGCTCTCGGGTGGACAGCTTCTGCAGTCACAGCACGTGGGCTCAGTAATTTCGGCTCTCGGGGTCCAGAGCACAGACTGAATAGTCGTGGTGCAAGAGCTTAGTCTCTCTACAGCATGTGGAATCTTCCCAGATCAGGGGTCAAACACATGTCTTCTGCATTGGCAGGAGGATTCTTTACCACTGCACCACCTGGGAAGCCCTGGTCAGTTTCACTAAAGAAAATTTTTGTGCAATTTCCATTTTCATCAGTCCATTCTGGCATGCTTCTAATGGTATCAGAATCACCTAGAAACTGAATCACAGTAATTTCACAATTCATTTAACGGCAACTTGCCATCAGCAAATTAGCAATGGCTATCTGAAGAAGTTATTATACTGGCTGTGCTGGTATTTCTTGAGGTTTACCAGATACCTAAAGTTACAGACCTTTTCAACATAAGATATACCATATAAATGAGACTTGTTTTATCATCAGCATTTATAAAGCCAGAGTGACGGAAAGAATTAGGTCTGGGGACACAAGCATGGTCTTAATATAGTGAATGTTTGGCCTGCCCTGACTATTACAAAATCAGAAGCGTGAGAATATTCACAGCAAATGTTATATTCTTTAATGCCTCATGCATGACAGGCAGCTTGCAGCTACGCACGCAGTAATCTTGGATTTACAATGCCCTGGAAGTTAGGAGAGCTACGCTAGAGTGCTGATTTAAAGAACTGCTGATGTCTGGGAAGAACTATTCAACCTACTTGAATTATTAAGCATGTGCCTTGTGAGAATCTTTCCATTTCACTTTGCAAGTGTACGCATACTCTTGGGTAGCTTCTACACACTACAATACCCTGTTGCATATTTAAATGTTATAAACAATGCACTTTTAGCTTTGTTTTTGCTTTAATGACCAAATAAAGGGGGTAAGTAGTGAATGTACTGGCTTCTCTTACCTGTGTTAGGAGTGATTTGGGGGAAAGTATTTTCACGTAACCATAGGGAGCCAAATAAGACGAAAACAGTTTTTTCATTTTAAATTAAGATATAGGTTTCACCCCTTATTTGTTTCATTTTATTTGCAATTGAGTTAACTCAAAGCACATTTATTTGACTAAATTGCCTGTGTCAGTTGCCCTGATGTGTTTTTCTTTTCTGTTCTTTATTTAATTGTGATACTGAGTATTAAAGCAGTACTAAGACGGGAAAGAAGACGAATAGAGTTTTCAAAGATTGTATAGGCCCTTGGGCTGGACCTCTGAAATGGGAGCATATCTGAGGTCACAGGCTTTCAAATCAGCTGATAGGCACTTAATAGAAGGCTTCCCTTCATGACAAGGATGAAATACAGAGGGGACTAACAGGGTGAACAGGGCAGGCCTGGGACCAGGGCTGGGTCTGACTCATTTCGCGTTGTCTTGCCTGGAGACTTTTACGGCCCTTGCAGCCTTGCCATTTGATCTGGTTTGGTCCAGCTGTAGTGACTCATACCATGTCATACACTCCCACTTCAAAAGTCTTTCTCTTTTTCTCTATTCCTTGCACTTCTTAAAAAAAAAACAAAAAAACAAAACCTGAGGCAGCGCTGTATTTGGTACCCCCAAGAGGTTCTTGGAGTAGAATGCTCCAGCTCTAGCCTAGTGGGTTATGTTTCTAAGCTGAGCAGGACTGAATATTGGTTTACAGATGTAGGGAGCAGCTAAAAACCTTCCCAAGAAAGGCCAGAAGAAATGGGTTGAGGCATCCTTCCTTTACCTACTGTGGCTTCTCCCATTTAGAAGGATTTTTGCACACTGGTATATATACCTGTTGCAAGAGGGCATCAGAGGGCAGACACACTGAAACAATAATTACAGAAAACTAGTCAGTCTAATCACACAGACCACAGCCTTGTTTAACTCAATGAAACTAAGCCATGCCCTGTGGAGCCACCCGATATGGGCGGGTCATGGTGGAGAGATCTGACAGAATGTGGTCCACTGGAGAAGGGAATGGCAAACCACTTCAGTATTCTTGCCTTGAGAAGCCCATGAACAGTATGAAAAGGCAAAATGATAGGATACTGAAAGAGGAACTCCTCAGGTGGGTAGGTGCCCAATATGCTACTGGAGATCAGTGGAGAAATAACTCCAGAAAGAATGAAGGGATGGAGCCAAAGCAAAAACAATACCCAGTTGTGGATGTGACTGGTGATAGAAGCAAGGTCTGATGCTTAAAAAACAATATTGCATAGGAACCTGGAATGTCAGGTCCATGAATCAAGGCAAATTGGAAGTGGTCAAACAGGAGATAGCAAGACTGAATGTCGACATTCTAGGAATCAGCGAACTACAATGGACCGGAATGAGTGAGTTTAACTCAGATGACCATTATATCCACTACTGTGGGCAGAAATCCCTTAGAAGAAATGGAGTAGCCATCATGGTCAACAAAAGAGTCTGAAATCCAGTACTTGGATGCAATCTCAAAAATGACAGAATGATCTCTGTTCATTTTCAAGGCAAACCATTCAGTATCACAGTAATCCAAGTCTATGCTTCAACCAGTAATGCTGAAGAAGCTGAAGTTGAACAGTTCAATGAAGATCTACAAGACCTTTTAGAACTAACACCCCCCAAAGATGTCCTTTTCATTATAGGGGACTGGAATGCAAAAGTAGGAAGTCAAGAAATACCTGAAGTAACGGGCAAATTTGGCCTTGGAATGCGGAACGAAGCAGGGCAAAGACTAATAGAGTTTTGCCAAGAAAATGCACTGGTCATAGCAAACACTCTCATCCAACAAACAAGAAAAAACTCTACACATGGACATCACTAGATGGTCAACACGGAAATCAGATTGATTATATTCTTTGCAGCCAAAGATGGAGAAGCTCTATACAATCAGCAAAAACAAGACTGGGAGCTGACTGTGGCTCAGTTCATGAACTCCTTACTGCCAAATTCAGACTTAAACTGAAGAAAGTAGGGAAAACCACTAGACCATTCAGATATGACCTAAATCAAATCCCTTATGATTATACAGTGGAAGTGAGAGATAGATTTAAGGGACTAGATTTGATAGATAGAGGCCTGATGAACTATGGATCAAGGTTCATGACACTGTACAGGAGACAGGGGTCAAGATCATCCCCAAGGAAAAGAAATGTAAAAAAGCAAAATGGCTGTCTGAGGAGGCCTTACAAATAGCTGTGAAAAGAAGAGATGTGAAAAGGAAAGGAGAAAAGGAAAGATATAAGAATCTGAATGAAGAATTCCAAAGAATAGCAAGGAGAGATAAGAAAGCCTTCCTCAGCAATCAGTGCAAGGAAACAGAGGAAAACAACAGAATGGGAAAGACTAGAGATCTCTTCAAGAAAATTAGAGATATCAAGGGAACGCTTCATGCAAAAATGGGCTTGATAAAGGACAGAAATGGTATGGAACTAACAGAAGCAGAGGATATTAAGAAGAGGTGGCAAGAATACATGGAAGAACTGTACAAAAAAGATCTTCATGACCAAGATAATCATAATCACTCACCTAGAGCCAGACATCCTGGAATGTGAAGTCAAGTGGGCCATAGAAAGCATCACTACAAGCAAAGCCAGTGGAGGTGATGAAATTCCAGTTGAGCTGTTTCAAATCCTGAAAGATGATGCTGTGAAAGTGCCGCACTCAATATGCCAACAAAATTGGAAAACTCAGCAGTGACCACAGGACTGGAAAAGGTCAGTTTTCATTCCAATCCCAAAGAAAGGCAATGCCAAAGAATGCTCAAACTACCGCACAATTGCATTCATCTCACACGCTAGTAAAGTAATGCTCAAAATTCTCCAAGCCAGGCTTCAGCAGTATGTGAACCATGAACTTTCAGATGTTCAAGCTGGTTTTAGAAAAGGCAGTGGAACCAGAGGTCAAATTGCCAACATCCACTGGATCATGAAAAAGCAAGAGAGTTTCAGAAAAACATCTATTTCTCCTTTATTGACTATGCCAAAGCCTTTGACTGTGTGGATCACAATAAACTGTGGAAAATTCTGAAACAGATGGGAATACCAGGCCACCTGACCTGCCTCTTGAGAAACCTATATGCAGGTCAGGAAGCAACAGTTAGAACTGGACATGGAACAACAGACTGGTTCCAAATAGGAAAAGGAGTATGTCAAGGCTGCATATTGTCACCCTGCTTATTTAACTTATATGCAGAGTACATCATGAGACATGCTGGGCTGGAAGAAGCACAAGCTGGAATCAAGATTGCCAGGAGAAATATCAATAACCGCAGATATGCAGATGACAGCACCCTTATGGCAGAAAGTGAAGAGGAGCTAAAAAGCCTCTTGATGAAAGTGAAAGAGGAGAGTGAAAAAGTTGGCTTAAAGCTCAACCTTCAGAAAATGAAGATCATGGCATTCTGTCTCATCACTTCATGGGAAATACATGGGGAAACTCTGGAAACAGTGTCAGACTTTATTTTGGGGGGCTCCAAAATCAGTGCAAATGATGACTGCAGGCATGAAATTAAAAGGTGCTTACTCCTTGGAAGGAAAGTTATGACCAACCTAGATAGGATATTGAAAAGCAGAGATATTACTTTGCCAACAAAGGTCCATCTAGTCAAGGCTATGGTTTTTCCAGTGGTCATGTATGGATGTGAGAGTTGGACTGTGAAAAAAACTTAGTGCCGAAGAACTGATGCTTTTGAACTGTGCTGTTAGAGAAGACTCTTGAGTGTCCCTTGGACTGCAAGGAGATCCAGCCAGTTCATTCTGAAGCAGATCAGTCCTGGATATTCTTTGGAAGTAATGATGCTAGAGCTGAAACTCCAGTATTTTGGCCACCTCATGTGAAGAGATGACTCATTGGAAAAGACTGATGCTGGGAGAGATTGGGGGCAGGAGGAGGAGGGGACAACAGAGGATGAGATGGTTGGATGGCATTACCGACTGGATGGACATGAGTTTGAGTGACCTCCAACAGTTAGTGATAGGCAGAGAGGCCTGGTGTGCTGCAATTTTGGGGGTCACAAAGAGTCAGACAGGACTGAGTGACTGAACTGAACTGAACTGAACTGAAATGATATATACCTTAGGCAGATGACCAGCTTCCAGCACAGACTCTTCCAGAATGCATAGTTAATTAAAGCATAATAACTGGAATAATGTTCCCCCAAAGAACTAAAAGCAAAGCTCCTGGTATTTGCTTTATTAATATATGGATGCATACAAATATCTTATTGCCCTCTTCAGCTTGTACTTAGCGAGGAAGAACCATGATCCCAAATTACTCATTATAGGCCGGTAGACATTTTGGCTGTCTTATGAGAGAGAGAGCAACAGAGTTGGTTTTCACAAGGATGGTGGAGGGGGACCAACAGCTCAAAGTCTATAAAAGTTGTTAGGAAAAAAATAACCAAAATTTAGCAACATAACAAAAAAGGTGAGTCACATGTCCCTCAGCATTATTCAGGGGCAGAGTTCACTCAAGGACTGACCAGGAGAATGAACTCAATTCATCTCATTGCTTATTATCATTAACAGAAATAATAAGATGAATAAATCTTTTTGATGTGGTATTGATAGAAATGATTTCTGTCTGCTGGAACTTATGACCATAAAATTTTATAGTCCATTGGACATTTGCCAGTTTTATATCTAGCTTAACCATCTTATTCTAACATGATTTTATTAAGTTGGCTTAAATAGCTTCTCAGATGTTCTTTGAACTGGTCGTAGCATTTTAGTGATTAATTAATAAGTTAAATAAAATCTTTAACATGTGTTCATTTGATATTTGCCCAGAGTTTAATTCTGCGTTTTTGAAAATTAAACTCTAACAAGGTAGAAAATGCTGTGAATCTTCCTTGACAGATAGAAAGTGCTGTGAATTGCTTTTCAGAGACTGCATTTGTTTAGCTGCGGGAAGGTGTTTGTGGGAAAATTGAAAGAGAAAGCTGAGGATAAAGCTAGGGGGGTTCTAAAGATACTCTTCTGCTGAGTCATCTGTACCTGGGTCAGCAGGTGATGGAGGCCTATCGGAGGTTTTTTAAGAAGGCGATCAGCTTGATTGGAGTTGTCTCTTCACTAGGTTTGTCAGGCATAGGTAGGCTCATCAAGTTGAGGGGGGAAGAAGGAGGAGCTGGTGAGAGGATTGTGGCAGTCACCCCTGTTGGGAGAAATGTGGGCCTAGGTTAGGGGAAGCATGGCGACTTCACAGTAAGGAGGACCTCGAAGACCAGGCAGACCCCCACCGAGCATCCTGAGGTTAAACCATCTTTCACTGACTCTTCATTAGTCACGGTACCATGATTTTGATCTCCACCATTTCAAGCTGTTCCCTTTTGCAAATCTAATATTTAAACATTACCATTTTCAAAGGAATCCTCCATGCTTCTCTCGTGGTTCAATATACTTAATGTTAAGTATGTTCCTTCCCATGATGCATGTTTATTGTAGTTCAAACCTTTACATGTTTTGGTTAATTTCTATGACAGATGTTTATCTCAAGATGGTGAGGTTCAGTTCAGTTCAGTCGCTCAGTTGTGTCCAACTCTTTGTGACTCCATGAATAAAAGAAGCTCAAATGATCATTAAGACATAGTCACAGTAAATGAAATCAGAAGGAAAAGTCTGGGCTGCAAGTGTAGAGCCAGTGAGTTGGCAAATCAGAAGTCCTCAGGAGTTCAAGGTCAAGGCTCAGAGCACCTCCATTCTTAGGAGAAATATTCCCCGGGATCCAGTATTGTCAGGTCCTGAGTATCTATGACTCATGCCTATAAGAGAATCCTAACTTTACTGCAAACAAACAAACAAACAGATAAAAAATAAAGATATTCTGCTCAGGTCTATGGGCTTTTCTTATCTCAAAAATGGAAATTTAACTTCGTGGACTTTCTCCTTCTGTTCCTACGAAATATGGGATTGCTGGCCGTCCAGGCATGCGCCTCAGGCCCTCTTATTTTCATTCCGCTGGATGAAAGCTCAGCCTGGCTTCCTTCTCAAGTATAATAATGTCATTTTGAGGACAGTCACATCATCCTTACATGTTATTATTTTGGTTCAGCCTTTAAACCAAATAAGCCAGCCAAATGCTGATAAAGCAATACATCTCAGTTTCCCACGTGTATTCAGAACCCAAGGGCATTTAATGCTTCCTTATTGAGAATATGAACATGAAAACAGCAGGACACAATCCAGAGACCACTGCTTCTTATTGTAATATGTGTAGAAATGAAAAGGTTTGCTGCTGTTGTTGTTGTTTAGTTACTAAGTCCTACCCAACTATTTTTTTCTTTTTTTAATTATTTAATACTTTATTCTATTTTACAATACTGTATTGGTTTTGCCATACATTGACACGAATCAGCCATAGTTGTACATGATCTCCCAATGCCGAAACCCCCTCCCACCTCCCACCCCACACCATCTCCCCGGATCATCCCGTACACCAGCCCCAAGCATCCTATATCCTGTATTGAACATAGACTGGTGCTTCATTTCTTATATGATAGTATACATGTTTCAGTGCCATTCTCCCAAATCATCCCACCCTCTCCCTCTCCCTCAGAGGCCAAAAGTCCGTTCTATACCTCTGTGTCTCTTATGTTGTCTCACTTACAGGGTCATCGTTACCATCTTTCTAAATTCCATATATATGTGTCAGTATACTGTATTGTTTTTCTTTCTGGCTTACTTCACTCTGTATAATCGGCTCCAGTTTCATCCATCTCATTAGAACTATCCAACTCTTTTGCAACCCCATAGATTGTAGTCCACCAGGCTCCTCTGTCCATGGAATTTTCCAGGCGAGGATACTGGACTTGGGTTGCCACTTCCTCCTCTAGGGGACTGAATCCAAGTCTCCTGCATTGGTAGGTGGCTTCTTTGCCATTGAACCACCTGGGAAGCCCAAAAGGGTTGTGCGTGCCTGAGTGTGTCCTTGCTAAGTTGCTCAGTCATGTCCGACTCTTTGTGACCCCTTGGACTGTAGCCCACCAATCTCCTCTGTCTATGGGATTCTCCAGGCGAGAATATGGAGTGGGTTGCCATTCCCTCCTCCAGGGCATCCTCCTGACTCAGGCATCGAACCTGTGTCTTCTCTGGCTCCTGCATTGTAGGCAGATTCTTTACTGGTTCCTTCACAGCTCAGTTGGTAAAGAATCCACCTGCAGTGCAGGAGACCCTGGTTCAGTTCCTGGGTTGGGAAGATCCCCTGGAGAAGAGACAGGCTACCCACTCCAGTATTCTGGCCTGGAGAATTCTATGGACTGTAGAGTCCCTGGGGCCACAAAGAGTTGGACTCGACTGAACGACTTTCATTTTCTCTTTCACTTTCTTTACCTCAGAGCCACCCGAGAAGCCCCTAAAAGATTTGTACCTGGATTTAAATGGAATCATCTTGAGAATATTGAGTTTCAACAGTCTGAGGACAGTGCTGTTTGGTCTGGACTGTTTCTCATAAACATGGCAGTGATGACTGATGTCCATGTCTCTCTCCTGGTGACCTGACTTCAGGGCCAGGTTTCTGCCACTGTCTGGAAAGGACCACAGCTAGCAGAGCTTCTGAATGCAACAGGGAACCCCTTCGTTGAACCACTGTTGTTATTAACAAGACAATAGAGATTTAAGAACTCTCCTGGGAATCCTGTCAGCATATCAATGATCAGACCGCCAGGGCTATGCCTTCGGAGAGGTGGTGACATGGCTGTTTTTATGACAACCCTAAACATCCCACGAGCTCTATTTCTCAGTGCTCCTTCACCCTGTGCACCAATCAATCACATCAAATCTATCAGTGTTACTGCTGTCTTTCAAATAGATAACCAACAAGGACCTACTGTATAGCACAGGAAACTCTGCTCAATGTTATATGGCAGCCTGGATGGGAGGGAAATTTGGGGGAGAATGAATACATGCATATATATGGCAGAGTCCTTTTGCTGTTCACCTGAAACTATCACAGTATTGTTAACTGGCTATGCGTGCATGCATTCTAAGTTGCTTCAGTCATGTCTGACTCTTTGTGAGCCCATGGACTCTAGCCCACTCTGTCTGTGGGATTCTCCAGGCAAGAATACTGGAGTAGGTTGCTATGCCCTCCACCAGGGGATCTTCCCAAATCAGGGATTGAACTTGCATCTGTGTCTCCTTCATTGGCAGGTGACTTTACCACTAGCATCACCTGGGAAGCCTTATTAACGGGCTATACCCCATACAAAAAAAAAAGCTTTTCTAAAAAAAAAAAAAATCTGCCAGTATTACCCGAGCCCTCTGTTTTCTCTCTTCCTGGAACGCCCTTCCCCTCTTTTCTACATGTAGATACCAGACTCATTTGTCACAACCAAACTGAAATGCTACCACCTCCACCAAGCCTTCTCCCCCTCCCACCTCTTTCCCTGGCTCCCAAAGGAGTGAATCCCTTCCTGCTGGAGGCTTTGAATGTCCTAATGCCTGTAGTGGTGGTGCAGCAGGTGTTAGACACAACACCTTTCATGGGTTGGCATGACAGGGAGCACTCCCCAGTGGCCAAAATAGGCAGAAACCAAAGTATTAGCACATAGGCAAGTACATGCAACTAGGAAACAAAAAAGGACATTTATATACATTTATGCTGCACCTGCTGCATGCATAGTCCACCTCTGCTGCCAAGAGAGAGGGAGAGAAGCAGATACACTGTCTTTGCACGAGCTTGAATAAAGCGGTGAGTTCCTCATGAAATGTTCAGCTCCGTCTGATTCATCATAGATTCTGAACTGGAGGCTAATGAGGGAGTGAAGCCTTGGCTTTCCCCTTAATTTGCAGACTTTATTAGTGACGATCTTTAATCTTTCTTTTTTTCACTTTTATTTTTTTATTGGAGTATAGTTGCTTCACACTGCTGTGTCAGTGTCTGTTATACAGCAGAGTGAATCAGCCATATCTACACATAACCCCCTCTATTTTGGATTTCCTTCCCATTTAGGTCACCACAGTGCACCGAGTAGAGTAGCCTGTGCTAATAGTATGTTTTCTTTTCTTTCTTTTTCTTTCTTTTACTTTACAATATTGTATTGGTTTTGCCATACATCGATATGAATCTGCCATGGGTGTACATGTGTTCCCCATCCTGAAATCCCTCCCACCTCCTTCTCCATACCATCTCTCTGGGTCATCCCAGTGCACCAGCCTCGAGCACCCTGTATCATGCATCGACTGGACTGGTGATTCATTTCATATGTGATATTACACATATGTTTCAATGTTTCAATGCCATTCTCCCAAATCATCCCACCCTTGCCCTCTCCCACAGAGTCCAAAAGACTATTCTATACATCTGTGTCTCTTTTATGGGTGTATACATGTTCCCCATCCTGAACCCCCCTCCCACCTCCCTCCCCATACCATCTCTCTGGGTCATCCCAGTGCACCAGCCCCGAGCATACTGCATCATGCATCAAACCTGGACTGGTGATTCATTTCATATATGATATTATACATGTTTCAATGCCATTCTCCCAAATCATCCCACCCTTGCCCTCTCCCTCAGAGTCCAAAAGACTGTTCTATACATCTGTGTCTCTTTTGCTGTCTCGCATACAGGGTTATCATTACCATCTTTCTAAATTCCATATATATGCGTTAGTATACTGTATTGGTATTTTTCTTCCTGGCTTCACTCTGTATAACACCTTTTGAAATAGGCAATATAGAAAACAATATAGCTAGCAGTAATAGCAAAATCATAAGTAAGAACTTAAGTCAAGAACTTCCATTAGGTAAGCCCAGTAACATCTCCAGGTCATCTGACTTAGTTTGTTAAATGACTATAGCATGTTGTTAATCTCCTGGTTGTAGATCTTGAAGCATCTGATCTTCATTCAAAGACTGTTTACTGAGAAAAGCTTTAGAAACAAACTCAGAGTGTCTTTTTTAATGAGGAACCTTTCTAATTTAACTTAATGAATGTCCTTTTTAATTTCACTTAATAAAGCCTCTTAGCAATGTAACATAACCACAAGGAACTATCTAAGAAATGAGTCTTAGTCAATATAGGCCTTAATTAACAAAACTAGAACTTAAGATTCAGTGAAACATATTAGATGTCATAGGCCTGACATCAGTTGGCTGGATATTTCTTTTAGAGCTCTCCAGTATGCTCTGAGATTTTTGTATATGTCTGGAGACAGTCTTTTTTACCTTGATGAGGCTTTCAGAACCCAAATGTCTATAATTTTTGGAGGGACGAGGCAGGGAGATAAGAAAAATATTTTAATTTTACCCACAGTTGTAAATCACTAAATTGTTTTAAACCATCAGTGCCTTGAGAAAAGCTTTTTCATATCTGAAAACAAAGATTAGAAGCCAGTAATATGTCAGACAAAAAGTCATAAAAATTGTAGTCATATTTAGCAGTCTGTTCAATCTAATGTAACCAATCCCTTTGTTTTGTGGTCCTTGCCTGATGACAAAGGACATCAGTGAAAGTGATAGTCTCCAAGAAGCTCATGAAGTTTTTGCCAGTGTCTGAATGACCTGTCCAGTAAAGTGGGTGCCCTGATCACTGGAGATCGCAGAAAATGCATTTTAACCATTTATTTTTCACTGTAAGATATTAACCCTGCAGCCAGGAGAGGTTTTATCCTATCAAATAAAAATGAGGTTTGTCAGGGAGCCAGGAAAATTTAGCAGTCTGTTCAATCTAATGTAACCAATCCCTTTGTTTTGTGGTCCTTGCCTGATGACAAAGGACATCAGTGAAAGTGATAGTCTCCAAGAAGCTCATGAAGTTTTTGCCAGTGTCTGAATGACCTGTCCAGTAAAGTGGGTGCCCTGATCACTGGAGATCGCAGAAAATGCATTTTAACCATTTATTTTTCACTGTAAGATATTAACCCTGCAGCCAGGAGAGGTTTTATCCTATCAAATAAAAATGAGGTTTGTCAGGGAGCCAGGAAAAGCCAAGTGGCCGTCTTGGATTTCCCATAGCCCTGACCATTTGGTTTATAACTATTATTTATCCATTTTAAATTTCCTGATGAGGGGTTAATTTTGTAGAAGCAGAACGAACTTTGTCTATGTGTGTCATAGTCTCCATAGATCACTGTGAAGTAACACTCATTCATTTTAGCAAAGTAACAAAAGATTTTAAAAGCAAGTATGAATCACTTATAGACAAATTTACATAGTCTGCTATCAAAAGCCATATTCCAAGAAAACTGTTCTTTTAACAGGAAGAGAAAACCAAATTCCAGATTTGTACCAACTTATATTCACTGCGAAATAATAGTTATTTACTTAGTCAAAGCAACAATAAGACTTCAAAGGCAGTTTAATGTCTCAAGAAACTTGCACCATGCACAAAACTCTTCTTTCATTTGCCACAAACCTTTTTTTTTTACACTTTTTGTATTCATCACTTCATTTATTTCTTTAGAGAAT